>DWJZ01006800.1:0-12678 GCA_018249125.1 Asbolis capucinus
GTCTAGAAAATAAGTATTTTTGTAATTCTTTTTATTAATTAAATTAGTTTTAAATTTAATCTGGCTTTTTTTTGGAGTCTCCGAGCGCAGCAAACGTAATTCGCATTTACAATATTAATAAGTATTACGACATTATGAAGTATTCAATGTGTTCGTGTGAACATAGTGAGAAGAAAATCTTAAAAGATACAACATGTTACTATGTACTATTTCCTCCGCACAAGGACCCAGGTATTCTGTAAGTACATTCGAGTACAGGATTTCATTTAAAGAAGTGGCCAATATTACATAAACAGCGAAACACTTTGTATTTCTTTTTATTTCCCAGAGCTCCACAATATCTGCTCGTCTTCGATGAGGCTTGTCGAGTAGCGAACCATCAGTCAATTATTGTCACAATACAAATTGTTGAAAATTGTTTCGTCTCTGGAGTACTGTTAATTATATTTGTACTTGCGATGTACAGAAGTGTCTGTGCATATTAACATCGACTGAAATTATCTCAGCAAATGCTCAAACCTGTTGTCACACATCCTACGCTTGCAATGACTTAACTAAGGAGGGATATAAGTAATCATTAACGACTCTGCGTGCGACCTGACTGCGTAGGCATATAATGAAAAATGGAGTTTTTCTATTTTAAAGTTTCTAAATGTTTACAAGAAACGCATGTGTTGCTCGTATCGCAGCCAAAAGTGGCATTTACAACTGAAGACAACCTGAACAATCAGTGATTGACTTGACAATAATAATAGATAAAGTTCGTTACAACGGTACTTATATTATAAATGCGAACTTTTGTGAGGATGGATGGATGAACGGAAGGATGAGTGTTTGATGCTCCGTCACGTTAAAACTACGGACGGATTCAAATGCAATTTGGCAAAAGGATAGATTGTAGCCTGGAATGACACATACGCTACTTCATATCAAGACGCGGGTGAAGGCGCGGGCGGAGCCTAGTTACTGCCTAGCGCTTATTCCCTCAAAACTTGTAGCAATTGTAAGTTCAGAAAAATGATGAAGAGTGGGTGCAGTCGGAAAAATTCATATTTCCGTGCTTCAGAGGACACGTAAATGAAATGGTCCCGGTTGTTATTGTGAGGTGGCTCTCGATAAGTTTTGTTAAGTTCTTTAGGTGACATAAGAAACTGCCGTCAATCGGGATAGCCCCCACGCCCGTCCACCAATTCGTATTGGAGCATCATGCTGGACTATACTGTCGGCCTCCTGCGTCACGAAGAGGGAGGGACTCACATCAGTAAGCTATTATGGGTTGATCGAAGAACATCAGAAAAGTCCGACTTGGTTATACATAGAAAAAATATTTTCTCAGTTAACTGTGACGCAAAAATTAAAAATATTAACAAAGTTCCAGAGCGCGGCACGTGACACGTGACATAGCACACACGGGACGGCCGGTGGAATTTGGTTAAAAAACCTTAAAAATAAAAACACGTCACGTGCTGAGCACGGCGGCGCGTGCAAGCTGTATGCAATAATGTATCAAATATCTGAGGACACCTGCCGCGGCATCAGGGGAATAAGGACTTGTTTTTTTACATTACAAGCAGACAAACGAGCAGACGGGTCACCTGATGGTAAGTGATCACCGCCGCCCATGGACCTTAGTAACACCAGGGGCATCAGCAATGCGTTGCCGGCCTAGGAGGAATCGATGGACTCGACTTCTGAAGGACTCCATGTCAGAGCTATCAGGGAACACCGATGAAGGCACTTTCATTTTATAAAACCATCCTTGATGGAGACTGGAAAAATTAAGGGATGTAGATGTTACGTTATTAGATAAACGATACCAAGTGAGTACATTAACTGACTACATAAATTATCGTCTATAAGTCAATGTATTCAATCAATTTGTCTGACAACTTTTTACGGCAGGAGAACTGAGTTGCGAGACTTGGGTTTTTTATAAATAATGTTTTTGACGGCTTATTTTATTGCTAAAAATATATCGAAGAGGCCCGCCGGATAACAAAACTCATGTTTTTATTGTTCACAGACGGAATGTACTATAAAATGTACACAAATAGTTTTTCAATATTGATGAAATATTTTATCGGTTCAAAATTTTCATGCGTCCGTGCTTCCACTATACATACATTCCGTCTATTATAATGGATATTTCAATATAATTTTCCGAATATTTAGTAATTGGCAAAGTATCGACGCCAGGATGTTTTAAATATATCAGAGCAGATGCCTTTGCGGTTTGATTAGTGTTGTAGAGCACGGAAGCTCGGATTCGATTCCTAAACGCTTCATGTTTGAATAATATGTACGTGTATATTACAAAATATCTGTCACATCTATACTAATTTTATAAGAGTTTGTTTGATTGTTTATTTGCTTGAACACGTTAATTTCAGGAACTGCTGGTCCGATTTGAAAAAATCTTTCAGTGTTAAACAGCCCATTTATCGAGAAATTTATATATAATCACGGTAAGACCAATAGGATCGGAGCAACAATGAAGAATGTCCCAAAATCGGGGGATTTTTTCATTTTGAAAGCTTCCGCTGCGTGCGATGCGTAAACGCTTAAAGTTTCGCAAAAATCATGCTGATCAGAAACAAAGTCGAGGATTAAAGTTAGCGTTAGCCCAAAGTAATAATTTCACGCGGACCTAGTCGTGCGAGGAAGCTAGGTTTTCAATAAAGTATAAGTTATAGAGAGCATGAACTTCTGAAAGGTCTATATAGTTTTCTTAAGATATTTTAAGCATATATTCATCACGCTAAGCCCATATTATAAGAGGAAACTCGAAGCCAGTGCTAGGACAATTATTGAACGACGACATCCAAAGGGTGTAGTGTAGTGTAGTTAGATACAGACAAGTTGAACACAGTATGCTGGTAGTCGGTGAAGAAACACACGTTTGAAAGGACAAGAATAGGAACGGGTCGTGTGGTTCTGTGCCAAAACGTGTCGGCGATAGTATCGTGGTGCAACATGGCTTCGACCATGTTCCAAATAACTTACGAATGTCACGAAACAGCCCGGAATACATTTGGTTTTATTTAGGAAAAACATCGATGGTGTTAAATACTTCTACAACGATTGAGTGAACGTTAGTAAAAGGCACCTCATAAGAAGGGGTTTCTCTTCAAGATTTGAACTCTGTTAACGACTTCGGTACTTCCTAAATACATACACGATATGTTCACAGAGTATTGAAACAATATTACCAATAACGTTATACTAACACACTCAATTTTACCCAGTTTTACTTCTTGTTAAGTAAAACTTATTTTTACAAATCCTTTCAATAATTTACGCCTACTAAACATGCTTCTTAAAATTGTTTAAAACAAGTCTAACTAAAGATTAAGTCATAAATAAAAATGAAGTAAATAATGAAGATAACTGTAGACAACTCGACTATAAGAGTCGTCAGTCCAGGGTGCAAGTAAATTTAATCCGTGGACATCCCGTGGAGGAAGTGGTTAGAGCAGTGGAAGCTGTGACGTAAATGCTTTCGTTAAAACCGCTAAAGAGTGGAATTGAGTTCCGCCGGCAGCTCCGTCCTCGGCTGCTTCTTAGTGATTGTCTTATGGAACTTTGTTGCATCTCATTACACTGAACTGAAATCGTTCTCTTCATTTACTTCAGTGCTTCTCTAGAGTACTGCTGTGTTTATCATAAATTAAGATGAAATAAAGTGATTGAATAATAAGCAACTTCGCTGCAAGCTTCATAATTATAAGAAAGTTGATGTTAAATTCAAATCTCCTAGTTTCTTTAAGGGTAATTAGATCGTCGTCTATTTTGGCCCCGATCGCGCAGTCTATCTATACTCTGATAAAACTGTAAGTGCAGTGTTTCTGTATATTGAATATGTTTTCAAAAAATTAATTAGGCGCCCCCTCATCCTCTCTAATATCGAGATAGAGCAAGTAAGTATATTTCAATTATTTGTCTGTCTGTCCGTACATCGGTCTGTGTGAAAGGGCATCACGTGTAAACCAATAGACAGAGCTCGATGGAACTTGGCAGAGGTATTACTTATATTCCAGATAATTGCTTAAGATACTTTTTATCCCGCATTATTCCGAGGTTTCTTTAGGATAGCGGATGAAAGTTTGTATAGGGTTTTTCTTAAATATCAACCGATTTGCTTGAAACTTGCTACAAACATACCTTATTAATGAAAAATATGTTTTTATATTTTGCAATGAAATGAAGCAAATGGCAACATAATGTGGATATTTCAATTTTTTTTAATACAAGCTTCTAGTCGGTGATTCATGCATGCGTTTGCCTTGAATGTGAAAATTGCAAATCTCAAATGTGCAAATTATATACTCGTATATATGTAATATACCTTTAATATAAACTCAGCGTTTCTCTAATTTTTTCCCTTGAAACTTTGGAAACATTGGAAATTAAAAAGGTGTCGGCCCATTGGTAATAAACACAATTGATGTAAGCGAAGCTACGGGTACAGCTAGTACTAGAAATACTGTTGAATACTCCAACGACACTCTAGTCACACTTCCCCAATTCGTCAGTTGCACCGCACCGCCGCGAGTATAACAATCTAGGCGCACAAATTTAATGACACTGTTTATTCAGGAATGTGCTCCAAAAACCGGCAAAGATAACGAAGGCCGTTTTTTAATGTCGCGCTGCAAATAAACATATCCGGTGAACGTTCCCGGACTTAACGCCTCGATGCTTCCAACTGGAGATATATTAACTTTGTATAAAAATACGCTTTTTGTTGTATTGGGCGGTCTAAAATACTAAACTCAATCCCATCCAGGCTGGCTTTTTTGATCAGGGTGTCATAAGACCATAAGTAGCATCTTCCAAAATAATACTATTCGAATGTGGATTGATTGAGAGGATTCGATGGCCGACCCAGGCTAACCATTGTGCCCTTCCAATGGTCCGTCGACCTTCCTTCGTCCGTCTTCCTTGGCTTTTAATAAAGAAATCCTTCGTATCTATCTACAAATTCACTTTAATAACGTACGATGTCGTGTAATAGACATTATTATGCCTCCTATGAACGACTACATGATGATATGGGCCACATGTTGCTACAGAAATAATATTTGGAACACAGTATTGTTATTCGATCGCATTAAATTATCCGTGAAGGGTTATATATTTATTTTAGAATATAGGCGCCTAACAACACCTAAATCATCTCTTATTTCAATAAATTCAACTTAAGCCACGGGTCTGCGCGGCGTTTAATCTCGGTATGAGAAATTTGATAGTATCCTTAATCCGTGACTCTCCTTCATCGCAGGGCCGAAAAAGCTGTAAAGATAACGCAGCCCCGTTAATGTCCCGCTGCAAACGAACATCTCCGGTACTTCCTCGGTTAACGGCTCGATGGCCACGACTGTGTTCCGGACTGTACGCAGACAACGACTTTGCATTCAGTATTCTCCCAGCTGTATTTTTGATTCATTGTCCCGACTAAAATATTATTTATATAAAACTTTAAATCGATTTCACTTCGTTCTAGCATTGTCCTGAAAATATATTTCGCATGTATTGAAATCGTATTTTGTTTTCGATTCCGTACTGCAATTTGTTAATATCCTAGTCCGTAAAATGTACAATTTAGCGAAGATAAACAGCAAAGGGTTTCGGGCGAGCCTGGTCGTCGATCTGGGAATCAAATCTGGAAATGAACATACCACAATTGGCATTATCTGAATCCCTCGTATGCAGAAACTTCACGAAAACCTTAATACAGGAATTTCCTTCATCACCGTTCCCGAAAAGGCGGTAAAGATAACGAAGCTCCGTTTTAATGTCGCTCAGCAAATGGACATGTCCGGCACTTCTCCGGAGTTAACGGCTCGATGGCCCCGACTGTGTTCCGGGCTGTGGATCTGCGACGGTTTTACATTCAGTATTCTGGCTCTCGTATTTTTGGTCCTCTGTTTTGAGCAAATGCCCTTTTACTTTGTGCTTTCCGTGAATGGCTCGACGCACTAGATGTGTGTCTGCATAGAACGTTTCAGTCATTTTGTTTACGTTCAAACGGAGTCGTTCGTAAAGAGAATAGGGAAACTCGACCGCTTTTGTCATCTTCCAATGTTATCGGGTTTTGAAATTGTTTCTCCATTTTATTTGTTCTGTTTATTGAAACAGTTTTCAATTTCTATGTTATTATGTAAATTTTAGCCACACTAAATGAAACGGTGGCCATGTAAATATTTCAATGCTCATTATCATTAGCATAATCTGTATTTGTCATCGATTCACCATGTCCTGTGTTCACCATCCATCAATTGCAGATGTACTGAACTTGATGGAGTGTAACGAGGTCATTTGATTTAGGTATAATGGAGTAGGTCAGTTTGCATATCTCCTTAGCATACATATTGAGATACATACCACTAATCGATTTTAGGTCTAATCTCCGTGAGATTCCGTGGCGCAACGTGCTAGCCATAAATTTTGGTTGAATAATCATGATCATGTTATATTTGTACTTAAACAAAATAGCTTCTAAAAGTATCATTAAGGCATTAATTTGCTGAGAATATGCGCAGATCAAGTAATGGGAATATTGTAGTCACTGGTAATTGCTACAGCAGGGAATACTCGCCTCTCCTTGAAGTTGTGTCGATATAAAACAAACCGAGGCAAACTTTTGCTTACATTTTTTTCTTTAAATATGTTCTGAAGTTATTTACTTACAGACTTTATCTTCAAAGATAACAGAAATGTTAAACGGAAAGAAGTTGAGAAAACCTTTGAATACAAAAATTCTTTTCTATCAAGCTGCGTTCAATCCTGATATATCTTTCTGAATATTCTGTATCGAACCACTGAAGTTTGAAGACCGGGGCATCAAGTTGGTTTATCGGCAGATTACTTTTTATCGGCAAGTGCTCCCTCGTAATGATACTACACTTACAATTTGGCGAAAACCTCGACCTTATGTATTTTAACTTACGTAAACGGAATACGAAACTAAGCGAAACTTGAGCACCATAAACGCTAACACTGGTGATAACAGCTTATCTGCGAGTCGCAGACGACTTGTATTATTTCTTGCGGTAATTCTCGACAGTTCAACAATCCTCTTCAGCAGTATATAAAATTAGTAGGTCCGTAGGTACCAGGATCGTTAGCTGGTGTTTTTACTATAAAGCCGGAGAGTTCGTTAGTTTGTTTGAATGCAGTGGTCCGAAGTATTTTAGTGTTGAATAGTATATTTAACAAGAAATCTCTCTTCGGCCATCAGGTGCTAAGCAAGAATTATTACAAAAACAGGAGAAAATATTCTTATACAGGAGCGTACTATATTTTCCTCAAATGAATTCGAATGATACCGCAAAGCACAGATTGTTTCAATGACAAATACCTATATTGAGTCGATAACATCAGATAAATTTCGTTCGTATACTAATTGTAAGTGAGCTCGACCTACCCACGATCAAGTAAATAATTTGAATTGAATTGAATTACAATGGTATTCCTTTTGTAGGATAAATATTTATCCATAGCTGCCTCTGTTTTATTGATTCTTCAACATGTGTTATGTAGTTCTATAATTGAGTTGATTTTAAACAATAAACTACACACGGACGACATACTAATACGGATTGGGTTACCTAATTTTGCGCAACATCCTCGACACTCCAGTACGTTAAAGAAAATACGGCAGGGCCCAGCGGCGCATAATATGTTATTAGGGAATATTAGCTGTACTTCCTACATACAAGAGGTTTAAGTATGAAAAGTGGGTACTTCACCGAAGTGGCTTTTAGCTCGCGGGCATTTTATTAATGCCTGCGGATCGAGCCCTCGTGCCTCTATCGTTATACAGCCAAATTTATTGAGCTCTTCAAAATGTAAATTGGAATCAATATCTCGGCTAACGCGGTTTTGATGGCTGTTGCTCTGTTTATTGAATGTGCCTGCCTTATTAGAACTGCTATATACTAGCTTGTATCTTATACAGGTTATCACTTTATTACATCATTTTCTATGTACACGCGTAATGCTAACTGTGAATTGTGTGTGTCCTTCTTACGTCGTCTAGGATGTGTGCTATTCTTCAAACAAACGGCGCGATGCAGAGCTCCGTAGGTGACGTTATAACAGCAGGTTGCAGCAGCGTACGCGATACCATAATAGTTTTGCTAATTTGTGCACGATGGGCCTGAAGATTATGTCTCTAAAATTTGTTTATATATTACCTGTCTTCTAGAGCCAAATCCCGTTAAAACACACATATAAATCTTTTCTTTTTACAATATTTTTTACCAATATTTTGTACCACTTTCTTACCATCCGACTTCAGGGTCTCTGCACCAGAGTGCGGATGTACAGAGAGACAAAAAATGTAATGAAACATTTATTTTTAAAGCCATCGTTGCAATGGCAATTATATTGGTATTGCCGATAGTCGATAGGGACCATTTACCACCGACCGGCATGTCTGGGTTCACCTCGACCCTACACGCTACAGAATCAGTGACATTTAAATGATGAACGCAACACAATTTAATATCGTCGGAGTACGCCCCACTCGCGGTTCACTCTGCTGCACTGGACGACATTCATCGGTGAGCTCTCCGCCTACTTTAACCTCAGTTACTATTTTGCTTTTATTGTATATGAAATGTACCGAACCCTCGGGAGAGTGCTGATTCTATAGTAATTGCGCGTTATACTATTGTCTTTTGGATATATTTTCGAATAGTACAGACATGGCCCACACTCCTTTAGTAGCAGTGAACACAATTCGACGACGTTTCGACGATATTAGAATACCTGTGATAGATCAATATAACTTCACGTAGACTAAAATGACAATGTAAAAGCGAGCAAATATCTTCTTTGATTGGTTTCTTTCGTGTTTCAGTTCAATCAATACATTAATGGATGTTTACTAATGCATTTTACAAACATTTTCATCAAAAAATTTGTGTTTTCATGACTTCTAAAGAGAACGCTAGAGTAATAAAAACCAGATTACATACTTTGAATAGTACGGTAAAAAATATGAACGAGGAAGAATTAAAGAAATGTTATTTAAAGAAGTTTGGAGACCCCATTAGCCAATGTGAGGTAAATAATGAAAGATTATTATTATATTATATCCGAGAGAGAGAAAAGAGCTATGAGACGCCGGGGTCCGCGCACGGTCGCGCACGGTCGCGCACGGTCGCCGCGCCCGCAGCCGTCCGGCACTATGCGGATACCCTCAATCGCGCCAAAAAGATAATATTCCGTTAACACCACTTATGCTTAGCGATCTAACTATTGATACATCACTGAACCCAAGAAAACCAAAATATGTTGGGATGGCAATGAGCGTGTCTTATAATTGCCTTATATAATTTTTTTAAAATCAGTTATTGAACTTGACGCGACAAACTAAATTGACAGTGAATTTAAAAATCATCAGCTGTGTGTCGGAGTATATACTGATGATTATTGATGTTATTTTCAATAGACAATATTCAAACCCAATTTCATGAGAGGATGACACAGATTGGTTAAAAAATACTCATCAGTATCATACTTACCTAAGCTTCCGCAGCAACATTTGTTATACACTAAAATGTACATAAAAGAAAAATTGATTCACGGAAAATACGTAACAAAAATCGACGGCCCATGAATTTTAATGTACACTGGCTCCCGACACACTCGGCGGCGGCGGCCGGCCAGGCGGCTGACAAAACAACTCCGTTCAATTTTGACAGCTTATCAATTATTCTTCGCTAAACAAAACCAAAGCACCATAAATGATGCGTCCGCAGCGAAGTTATTATACAGGTTCTATAAGATTGATTTTTTCAATAGGAGTGTTGTATCTACCCAGTTATCCAGAGTACTTTGTATAAATTTCAGTCAGCCTATGGGAGGGAGGTTGACTGCGAGCAAAACATACAAACATAGATGGTGCGCGAGTAGGGCGCGGCAAGTCAAAGTAATTATCATCTGATTAACGACTACGTAAAGCGCATGGGAAGTCCTCGGGCTATATGTACATTTAATAATCTGTAGTGACCAGCAATGTACCCCAATATTCTAGCCTAGTTTTAGAAACTGCCCTCGCATCCCGGTACAAACTAGTTACCAAAAAAAAGTCGTTATTGTGATATAACTGTAACAGTAAACCCATATGTAATTGGTTCGCGGACTTATTTGTGCTTTGCTCTATTGTCAATTCCGGAGAATACGAGAAGATAACATAGTCTAAGGATTTTTTGTTTTTTCACACATTGGGTTACTTTTTAGATGTGTTCATACGGACAGCTAACATTTTATAAAATATTGTATAACCTTTCTTCATTAGGGATAATGTAGGATTCTAATGCTAAAATATTTTTTCAGATCGGCCCAGTACAGTCGGAGCCCATTCTCCTTAAACAAACAACAAAATATTTTCTACTTATAATACGACGTGTATATATTAATTTCAAGGTATACAGGGTATCCCAGAATGAATGGATAATCCTGGAGGGTCAAATAGTACAGCTGTCGGCCGTTCAAAAAAAAATACTGAAAAAAAATATTTTTTTGGCAGATTGACACCGATTATTTGAAGTTTCTTAAAAAAACACGTTTTTATCGACGTCACTGTACTTTCATGTGCACCACCACCGCAAACTAATGACATTTGTTGCTTTTTGTTGTTATCTCATTACTCACGGACATCCTTATTAGAAGCACATTCAATCGTATGAGTACTTATTTTAATATATTGTTTTAAAACATATCAACTCTGAATTATAACACGACATTTGATAAAATAATTATTTAGACAATGTTGTAGGGCCTTTAATGAAGAAAAAATATATAAAAACCCGAGTGACCAACCATTTCAAAAATATGTGCGGTTAATAAGGTTTAAAAAATAGTGTAATTGCATCTAAAGACAATTAGTAAATATAAATAAATAAATATCTTTGGACAACTCACACACGGCCATCTGACCCCAAACTAAGCGTTAACCTGTGCTATGGTGATCAGACAACTGATAAAAATATATATATATATATATATATATATACTTTTAAATACATACTTAAATAGATATTTTTATTACACACCCAGACACACAGAAGAAATATTCCTGCTCATCACAAAAAACTTTGACCTGGGTGGGAATCGAACCCTGGACCTCCGGTGTAGTAGTCACGTTCACTAACCACTAGACCAACCGGCCTGTCTGAAATAAGCGTGTGGCCCAAGGGGCGCATCCTTTGTTTATTGCGCAATACCGATAAGTTGATTTAGTAGTGAGAGCGAGTCAGGGTACTTAACTAGTATTTATTTAGTGCGTTACTTGACTCGCATGCATCAGTGAAACATGCACTTAATTTATGGTGAATGTAAAGAGAACGTATGTCAGCGCTGCTGCAGCCATTTTAGGGAGAGATTCCCTACCGCACGTCACTCTGATTACTGTGTAGTCGTCAGAGTGCACAGCTGTTATTCGGAGGGAAGAAAAGCTGGTATCAGCGTCGGTGGTATTAACACTGGAAGAATGTACTTGACGCAATTAAAATGACCCGTCCACTTCTACTAGAGTAATAGCACCACATACAGGAATATCGAAGACGACCGTACACCGTGTATTGAAAAAAAAAATTTCATCCCTACCACCTTACACGGGTTCAAGCTCTGCAACCGAGAGATTACAACGCTAGATTGATTGTTTGTAGATGAATACTGGAAAAATAGAACAAGATCCCCTATTCTTTAACAAACTTTCATGGACCAACGAATCCAGTCTTAAAAGGGACGGATACTTTAACACGCAAAATCTGCACTGCTAGCAACAAAGGAAGCCGCATCTAATGCGAGAAAATATATCACAATATCAATTAAAAATATATTATTGGACTCGTATATTAAACGGCAAAATCATGGGTCCATTTGAACTGCCCGTAAACTGAACTGGCCAAAGTTATTTTAATTTGTTACAAAATGATTTACCGAATTGAATGGAGGAGGTGCACGAGGACGATAGGCAGTCTCGCTGGCTCCAACATGATGGCTATCCGTGCGTTATGCTGCAAATGTTCGTGCATATTTAAATGCCACGGATTGGTCGTTTGGGTCCTATTATGTGGCCTCCACGATCCCCGGACTTAAATCCACTAGATTTTTTTTACTGGGGTTGTCTAAAAGAACAGGTGAACTCGGAAACTATTTCAAATGTAGAGGAAATATTCGTGTTCAGGAGGCTGCTTCAACAATAATTGAACGGCGCTACGTACGACATCTTAGAAAAGCATTTATTAAAAAAAATAGGGTTTGTATCATAAAATAAATGTTGATTTATGTACAACTATGCATGTAATGCACTAATGCATGTAACTATGTAAAATGCTGAATTTACTCTTTTGCATTCTTATAGCAATTTCTGCATTTATACTGTAAATAAAATGATGTATTACACCATTTTGTAAATTAACCGCACATATTTTTGAAATGGTGGGGCACTCGGGTTCTCCTCAAAATTTTTTTTTTTTTAAGAAACTTCATATTTTCAGCGCCAATTGGATTTTTTTTCAATATTTATTGGAGTGGCCGAAAGCTGTACCATTTGACTCTGCAGGATTATGCATTCACTCCGGAACACCCTGTATAATATCTGAAATGTACGACAATAAGGTGTTGAGAGGAAGAGAGAAGGAACTGGCCAGTGTGACGAGG
>DWJZ01006801.1:0-12678 GCA_018249125.1 Asbolis capucinus
AGCCTGGCATTGTTCGTTCTGCACGGGGCAACGCGAGGCTCCTCGTCCCGCGACGTCTTCTAGCCCCGGTATGCAACACCGCTGTTACACGTGGGCGACGCTGAATTTATTCCATTTGTTATTTATGTGTATGTCAATATCTTTATTCATGTTACAAACTATGTTGATTCTTAAAGGCGTACTGAAAGAAAATGACGTACTGCGTAATTGGAAAACCGCTTCAAAACATGACGATTTAGATTTATGTAGAGTGTAAATGTTTGTTTTAACTTAACGTATTAATGGTCACTATGTACCTTGATAAATTTAAATAATCGTGAATATCTTACTCAGGTATTACTTTCTACTCGTTAATTATGTAAATCAGACAGCTGAATCTCTGATAGCTGAGTAAGCAATATGATCTATCTAGTCGTAGTTATGTAAAGCTGGTAATGAAAGATACACTGATACATTGTCGGCCAATCTTTAAAAAAACCTACTTTTTTATTCCCGAATCAATCCTTAGTGAGTGGAGTTGTACTTATAAAGCCGTAGGTAATAATAGTCTGGTGTAATAATCGCATATAATTTATACAATTAAGAAAAATACAATACAATATGAATAAAAGGCAATTAAAATTTAAAGATGATTAAATGATTATTCTTAAGAACAATGAATTACGTAAAAATAGGTATTATGCTGAATTGGTAGTTTGGCTGTTTGTACGTGTTAGCAAAGCATGACATCTAAACTATGTTTCAAAGCGTACGTTATTGATTACTGGATTAGTATCAGTGTAGCTTTATCAAGTCCAGTAGTGTACAATAGTGTGTACTTGTCTAAGCGTAATGTTATTGGTACTTACCTACTTACTGCTTGTACTTTTAAGACGCTAAACACGCTATCGTCTCTTTTTCGCTGTCAGACATTCGGAAAGGATTGAAGTAGCCTCCAGTGATTTAAGTATGTTCTTCTTGAAATTCTTCATCATCAACTCCTTGATAGTTTTTGAAATATTTATTATGAAGTGTGGTAATATTAAGTCTTACTGTTAAATTACTATGGATATTATATTGTACTACTTATCTCTTCTAATTTGTTTATACATATTATATATAGAGAAATATTTTACTACAGTTATAAACTTTTAGAGTAAGGTGTTTGGAAATTTGACGCTTTTGCCTGGCTGCGGTTCAATCTTCGGGTGTCTGTTGGGATTTTGTTTAATATTAAAATTCTTCTTCACGTCTAGATTCATAATCAGGGATATTCTTAATTATGGTAATTTTAATTGCTTTGGCTAGAGCCAGTTTTCTTGTATTTCCCATTCATTGTGTTTAAAACAAGGACATTTATGTTATCTATCTTATCTATGTTATTCATTTTACTCCTTTTTATTATATTTACTTACTCGAATTGATATTCCAGATACCAAAACTTACAAATACACTGTAAGTTTCAAGTATTTATCTCCTTTTTATTGACGTCATACTCTTGTTTTATTGCTATTGTGTTTATGATTCAGAATTTAATTATTTATATTTACATTTTTAGCAAAGTGGAATTTATTTTTTATTATTTATGAAAAAAAAAGAGTTTTTGGGAGATTAGCCGTAGTCAGACTGAGTTTTTGATATTGGATGTAAAGTAATTTACATAACAGTCAAAGTTAGTAAATGAACTCGGTAAGTTACCTTGCTCTGCGGTCTATGTGTCATTTATAATATAAATAATTATAAAATTTAAAAAAAATGTTAAGTAATTGTTTAAAGTATTTTTGAAAGCATTTATTTTGTATTTATTCTCGTAAAATTAGCACGATTCAAAACTTAATGTCATTTTATTGTTAGGTTTGAATTTGAACTCTGTTGTGGGTAGTTCGTTATTATTTATAAATAAGTAGTTATGCTAATGTTGTGGAACATATGAAATTATCAATTCTATGATTTGGCCACGACATTATAAAAAAGGTTACAATGTTAAGGTATTATAACAAAGGTCGTACTAACATTTTTAATATTATAAAGTCAACTATTATAAAGTCGTAGTATGTTAAGTCTAAGATATATTGTGTCAAATCAAAGTTATGTATAGTTTAGCCATACCCTGTCATACAAATTGATTAGTTTTGAAAAAATTTGCTCGGCTAACCAGAAAAATATCTGACTTAAAATCTTTTAGAACCGCAAAAGAGTAACGCATTAAAGTACCTATTTTCCTGTTCCTGGTCCAGAACAACCAAGACACCCGAGTCCTGCATATCTTGCAGGCAAAAAATTAAAAGTAAGGAATCTCAAAATTTATACGAATACAAAAATACGTATAGTAACATATTTCCTCATACCTCATACACTGGTATCTAATCAGGGTCATTTGTTGAAAAATTTGCCATAGATGCATGTTTCTGGGGCTTCCGATATGTTATGAGCATGTTATAATGATGAACCGAGTTTTTGATTATTTCTGTAATCTAATATTTTTTAAAACAAACCATTAGATCATTCTATTGGTTCTATAACTGTATTATTTACTAGAATTTGGTGGACTAAGTGGTAAAGAGTGTGGAAACTAATATTTTCGTATGCTCTCATTTTGATTTAGGGAATATATTCATATATATTAAGCTGTGTATACATTTCGTGTTTAACTTATTAAATAATTTTAGAGCTTTTTCCTGGATTAATTTCCTGGTTAAAATATCCATACAACAAAATACTTTTTGTGTGAATCCGTTATCTATTAATCGTGCTCTATATCTCAATATTTTCTTATCAGGACTTCATTTCATCTTAAATATTCGAAGCTTTTGACCTTTTTCTTACTTTGACAAAGTCTAACAATATTTTTTTTAATGTAAAGTCGTACTCATCTTGCAATGTAAAGTCATACTTATCTTGCAATGTAAAGTCATACTCATCTTGCATTGCTGCACGCTTATGATTGGCATCTCTACAATTCAGCGCCTTGAACTGTTGTCATGGTATCACTTATGTTAGATCCAGCGCTCAGTGGCAGTGCTATATTTTTGTCTAGATAATCTTCACCTACGGCACTTCCATAGCTTCACACCAGGAACGTAACTTACACCCTAACAGCCATGTTTACTAGATAATGATACATCGATCAGTATTGTGAGTGTCATTTACTTCGATAATCTTATCTTCTCTTGGTTAATTTATTATGCCATCAAACAAATTACTATCATCAATTGAATCACGATCAGACTGATCATTAAAGGACTTAGACGTACTGGATTGGTTTACATTACCTGTCAGAATGTTAAATTGATCAAAATTTGACATAATATTAGTTAGCATTATTAAAAAGAATTGGTTTTCAACAAATGTTATAAAATCCCTTACTTATATTCACATAATAGGACAATCAGGATCTATTGATCGACATCTTTTAGTCTCCTCACCGTACCAAACAAAAATATACAACTGTTATTTCGAATCAAGGTATTTTTTGTTTCTATTTACATAAGTTATACTGACTTAACACTTGCACGCTTTTCGGATCACTTTTCCTCCTTCATAAACGTTAATTACTGATACACAGTATCTACAATAGTATTACCAATATACAGTATCTAAATTTATTTTTTATAAACAGCGGACAGCTTGTCTCCATTTGCCACATTTACTGTACAGCGTCTATCGGCCCATAGTCATAGAACAATAACCTATTATTACACATGTGGTTATAGCCTGTCGTGTCTCCTTTTAACGCAACCGATAATGCATGATCGACCACGATTTTTATATCGATTGACTTACGGGCAATTTATCATAACGTGAACATCAATACATTTTTACACTTAAAGCATTTAATTACCTTTTTAACGGCCATTGCAGTCACACTCTCATCATTTAGACGTCTCTTATCTTCGTGTAATAGCTTTGCCTTTACAGTCTCACCTGCTAATTTAATATTGATGTTTTCCTTTGTCATTATCAATGGATCATACTCCGAAGTTAATCCAGTAAGTATAAAGTCAGCCAAGAAATCCACCAGCGGAGAATCAATATCCGATGTTACGCAATATACGTAATTTTGGATAATTAGTTTTCCATATCAGCGCACTCATATTGCTTCAAACAAAAAGGACTTTTCAATAAACTAAGCCTTCGACATAGCTCTCTGTCATCGTACGCCTTTTCCAAACTTTTTCATGCCATGCGTGCATCATCACATTCCTGACATGTGCATATCAGGTTGAAGATATTGTCAGGCATATTTTCGTTGAGGCTTTCAAATCTCGCTTTTCGTAAATTAACTTTTTGGAATCCACACAGTCCTAAAATTCCAAAGACTAATATCATCCGGAATTTCCAGTTATGAATAGTTATTCACAATGAGTTTCCCGTGATGACATTACTTGCTATTTTTCGTACTATATAAATTTATACCTACATTATTACCGAACTTATGTTTTCAAACTAAAATCGTCGCGGATATTAAATATTTTAAACGCAAACAGGTATTCACGATTTGTTTATTATATAGGTCATGGTCACGGCAAGCCTTATCTGTGTACTGAGTACCTGTTTGCATTTAAAATATCACCGGAATAATTAATTCTTTATATATACTGTACATTTAATATAAGTATTATATACACGTATCCAGGTAACTCCTGGGCCCATTGTCAGATAAATAAGTACGAAAAAATGGGAAAAAGAATCTGAAAATAAAAGACGTGTATAAACAACCGTTACTAGGCAGCGAGTCCAAATTCGAAATTCTTCGTTATTTCCAACATTCCATATTTTGAAATATTTTATTCTTTAGATCTCAAACATTGCCTCTTAATGTATTGATATTTGCAGAACAAAGATATATTGTTGTATGTGTGATTTGTATAGGTCTCTGCAGAGCAGGGTAGCTAATTGAATAATAGATGGAAACTAGCTTTTGTTTGCTTGTGCTGTGGCATTGTTACATGACGTTGTAGTGATTAGTAAGTACCTACCTACTGTAAAACGACACAGCCTAGTAGACGCCTCGTAACATAATGTACGGCAAAGAAGCTGTTCATTAATCACATGTGTTTTATACATTTTTTAGACCTCCCCTCCCCCAGTGATACGTAATGAGGTTTTGTACGTCCCCCCCACTTGATGTCACGTGTATTTTTTTGTACATACTAAGTTAGAATATTCATAAAACTACATTGCTGTATTTATTTCGAAAATAAATCCTCTCCTCCTTCTCCTCGTGATATTTAGTGATTTCGCGGACCTCTCCCCCTTTTGGGTTTTACATGATTAATGGACAGCCCCAAGAAAATTCAGTCAAAGCGTGCAGGTAAGAGAGGCGGGAGTGTCAAAAGAATGCACCGCGATTGGTCGGTTCAAAGTTGCGTCATATCATAAACAATTATTGATCGGTACTTCGCGCGTTGTCTTATATAAGGTCGATAGGTCTTATGTCTAGTAAGAAACGAGAATGCGGGGTCTAGTGGGTTTTGTTGTCGATTATTAAATGTAAACATCAAAATTTACTTCAAAAAGTGTCACTATTTGCACATTTTACTGAGCATTATAATTTTTATCGGTCATAAAGCAAAATCACGTAACACGTTACCTATATAGTAAATGAGCTGCAATTTAATAATTTTTATTATATACATAATATTTAGATTAAGAATAATGAATTAATGATATTATAAACAATTTTATTGTTAACCAGATGTAAACTTATTTTTCTAGTTCTTGTTTAAAATAATTAATTAAATTTCGTAATAAAATATCAGTATGCACATTCCTATCTTATTAATAAATTTTAAATTACTTTAATATAATGTAATATGTAATTTCAATCTCATATTGTTAATTTCAGGAATATAAATTATATTATTTGTGTATGTTTAATGGCTTATGAAATATGAAAAATCTTCATTAAGGTATAATTATGTAAATGTATAAAAAGGAATTTTATTTCTCATAATTTAAGGAAGTTGTCTAATGTTGTCGTAATAAGTGCCTGTCCACGTTATAATTTTATGACATAAACATACAATCGTTTGTATTAAAATTTTCGGAGTTTGATTAAATATAATGTACTGACTCTAATTCTGATGCAGAATGTTAATTTGTATATGTTTAATTATAATCATCTATGTGTAATTTTTTACTCCTAAAACATGATGTCATATTAAAAAAATATGTAATATAACTATATAATAATTAAATACATATAAATCTCCGATATAAAATCTCCAGAGACCGTTGAGTGATGTTAGCGGGACTACTTAGAAATTTAAGTTTCTAAAAGTTATATATGTTGGTTGTCTCTCTTCCTACTGTATAAATTGGTAAAATTTCCAGCCTCAGCAAAACTCTATTTTTTCTAAATACTCCTGTCAATCTGTGCTATTCAGTGTATTCATCAGACTAGGAATTCCGTAGCCTTGTGTATGCTGTAGGGCAAAACCAAGTGCACACTTATATGTGTATGTATGTTAGATATTATTGGAAGTTATAGCAATATCCACATATTGTTTACATCACCTTGCTCTAGTATGGCTTCCCGATAGAGGCCAGCTTGTGTGTATAATTTCATCTATAATTAGAACATAGCTGTTCACAACTACATAGATAGTAGTAATAATCTCACTTTATGCTCTCTAATCAATTTTTCGTACATTTTTGCAAATTCATAATAAACGGACAGGTACAACTTGGTTGTAAAAACATTTTTTTAAAACACGATTGGTTTTCTCTTAGGGAGCTTTTTATATCATGTACACATAAAACTGAAAACTTTAATTTTTTTTATATGATTGTCTAAAACTCTTTAAATTATAAAAAATATGCACCATGTGGATGCTACTCATTAAATTAACAAATAATATTAAAGAAGAGTTTATAATTTATATTACTTATTCAGTTTTATATTGATATTGTCTCTATCTGTATATAATATATAATAATAAATGTAATAGTCATATTCCAAAATAGACATCGCTCGCTGGTAATGGACTATATATATTTTAATTTGCAATAGGAGCTATATAAGTTTTATTTTTTATATTGACTTCATCGAATGAGTTTATTTTTTATAATAAATGTAATTTGCATTCTAAGATTATAAAAGTAGCTTCGTATTTGTGTCATCATAATGATGTATCCGCAAAGTATGTTATGTAGTTTTTTTTAATAAAATTCCAAGATGCTTTAATTACAAATTAGTATGGTTAATCCTCATGATGAACCCATTATTCATTCTAATTTATATAAAAAAACAGTACACGAAGTACTTATTGTAATCTATAAAATATTTTGGTCCTTGAGAAAATATATATTATGTAACTTAATTTATGGTGTACCCATTTTAGCTTTGTTTGTTCGATCTAGGGAGATTCTTAAAAGTTACAGACAAAATGTATCGAGGTAGTGAGGACCTATATTTTGATATTTGACCTCAAAACCAATAAAAAACTCAAAATAATAAGCGGGTTAGAGTTACAAGCAATTGGCATTCCGCGAGTAAGGCCATATTTTTTTCTAAATTAAGAAAATATGTATTTAATTTTAAATCTTAAAATGTATCTAGTCCTTTACCAGAAATGCTGTTAAATGCCAGTTTAAGTTCCTGTTCTACATAGACACTATAATAGTATTAATGTATCGTATTTGAAAGACATTAAATAATAAATGTAAACATAAATTAATGTATTTTCTCCGTCATATATCTATTAAATTAATGTCATTTTTGTCTATGCTCGATTTTTCATACTTTTTATCGTTGGTTCCACAAAAAAGCACGGGTGTGATTTTTGTTTTGGTGCTAATCGGGTGGTTAGGCATATTTTATCTGTCGCTTGTTTTTTGTATCGGTTTTACAACTTGAATTACATTACTCGTCCTAAAGACTGAAATTATGCTACAACTAAAATAATCTCATCGTTTTTTAACCCCGTAACAAAGGAGGGTAAATTCATCATGATTCTATCGTTTAATCTCAAGTGAATGAACTGATTTTTTATTTAAACTTAACACAATTAAATGTTGTTAATTGTACTAATAAGTAAATGAGTATCCATTTACGGAAATGTTTTATAAATCGAGAAAACCTTTTCAGCTGTTAAGTAAAAGTTGATGAGCTGTTTTTTCGTTGCCAAGGGAGGAGTTATTTTCTTCTAAAATACCTTTTATATCCGTGGTTAGTTAAATTTTGATAATACTATGCGCGTATTTGTGTCTTGTGTAGTTTGTCTATTAATTTCCGTAGCTTCCGATGCTTGTATCTGGCAACACTCTGTTGCGCGGTTCCTTTGGTATTCTGTGTTACTGATGGTCATTGGTGGCGTTGATCACCTCAAGTAACGTATGTACGACAGTATTTACATGAACCAACGTCGGCTATAAAGATTTAGTATAATTAAAATTACTTTATCATTAAAAATATCTTCGCAAACATTACGATAGGTACTCATTAAATCTGTAAATACCTATTGAATACCTACCTGTTTTTTGCTGTTTCCAGACTTTAAATGCAAAATAAAAAATCGCGACAAATTGCCGATTTTTCAAGATAAAGAAAAAAAAATGATTAATATATGTAGCCTGTGTTGGTGACGTGCGTGCTTACAATATATATATATATGTATATATATATATATACACCTGTCATATATGTGTATATATAAATCAATGTTTGGTTATACACCGGGCAGGACAACGGTCGTTTATAATATTTATTATTGTATTACTTCAGTACTTTTAACGCCATCTATTGTTCCTATGCATGAAAGTTAAAATATTTAACATCACACCATAAACGTACATAAGAAGTAGCTGTATTCATTATTCAGGTAGGCATTGAATTTTAGGTATTTTTAGACACTTGTCTGATGTTGAGTCAGTCTGGAAACGCATATTAAAATCATCGTCCATCACAAACAGACAATAACAAGTTTTTGTTTTATTAATAATTTCTCAAAGCTACCCGTGATGTTGCATATAACCCGTGCTGTTTTTGTGAAACCAGATGTACAAATTCATTTTTACCTGATTTGTTGATAATATTATAATGTGTTTATAACTTCTCATGCTCTGCCTGTTTTTCAAAATGGTATTGGATGTACACGTTCATGTGTATTTTCAGAACACTATGTAAATCAACAGTGGCGGTCCTAGCTAATTTTAGGTGGAGCGAGACAGTGGGTTAAGAAAATTTGCTAACGCTCATACACTGCTTGTCGTCCGTTGTTCTCAACCAATAAAGACAGCCTACGAGATTCGAGATGGCTCATGTAAATTCTAGTACAAAAAACCTGTTAAAGCTCCAAGGTAAAAAAGACGGGGGAGCATCAAAATGCAACGTGATTGGTCTATTCAAAATGGCGCCAAACACAACTATTGGTCAATACACGCGCGGTTTTTAAACAACGTAGTTCTATTTTGTCAGTTTGTTGCAGAAAGTTCAATCTAGTTCAAATTCTAAAATTCTAGTCAAAATCTAGTGCAAATTCAATCTAGAGTTTTTCCCATACAAAATTGACAAGTTTGTATAGAAAAAATCCAGATCGAACTTGCACTGTGTATATATAGGTATTCTGTGACCTTAACCATCGATTTTTGGCGGGAATAGCACTCCTCGTCCTAGGACCGCAACTGATCCACAACAGGCATAACAACTGTCGATCAAATTATTACAGTATTGTATCTTTTAAGCATTTCGTAGTTGTTACGAACTATTGTCATAAATAATGTTAGCAATTAATTTACCTTCCAAAATATGTGCTGTGCTAGCTTCACTTCCTTTTGTATTCAATGTACGTAACTGTGTGAAAAATAAATTATTGTTGTTGCCATTTTGCCTTTTATTGAACTGTATATATAAATAAACAATAAATAAATAATTTATATCTTATAGTCCAAAGACCAGTTTGATAAATTTTAAATCTCGCAGCTTCATGCTAATGCAAATTGGTGGTTGGTGAGGCTTAAGTATTATTACTGTCTTAGGCATAATCTCTCAGAAGCTTCGCGTGCGCCAGATTAAAACTACCTTTAGGGGTACGGGGATGTGGGTTGGGTTTTGCTGTATGAGAATTCGCAGTGGACAAATTATATTAAACACGTAGTCGATTTTCTTAAGAGCCACAACACCAGTTTCACAGCAAATTTGGTCAAATCACAACACGTATGACCCTATTTCGTTGCTTAGAGTTATTCCGACCTCTGTACCCAACAGACTATTTACTTATGAAGTCGATCTTGAATTTTGATAGATAAATCATGAACACATACATCCCTGTGAATTGGATTTTCGCTACTCTCCTAGTTATATCCGTGAATCTACGACTTTGGCATGCGGGTTACGATCTAACGTCACGTAGTGACGAGAATGTATCTAATAAAATCCAAGCAACATATCTCCGTAACTACACGTGTCTTGGTCTTATTACACGTACATCGTGTAAGACTGATATGCGGGGGACGAGAGTGAGATATCTTAAGATCGCATCCAAAATAGTATATACATATTTTCGTCCGTTAATAATGTATCTGTTATTTATTGGTAGTATTATTTGGTATTATCTGTGATTATTTGGTTTAAAGATAGAATAAAAGTTTTTCAAAATAAGCCTTAAAGATTTAGGTTTAAATTAATTTTACATTTAATTACGACTAAATTTAAATTCCAGACTGGGTTAATGAATAATATAAAGATATATTATTATATAATTGTCTTGCTAATCTAATAATAGTGTTGCATCGTTCTTATGTAAGCGTTCTACGCAAGCCAATTATTATGGATTAAGATAATTTTGGATTTGGCAAACTGTCATGGAATATTACAAATGATAAGGATACCCTGATCAGATAGGGTATACGAATATAGAGTACTGATGTATAATCCCTTTCAAGAGAATTATACAGACAAAAATCTATTTAATTATTTTATTTCATACGTTATAATTTTCACTACAAGAAATAAATATCTTGGAATAACTCACACAAGGCCATCTGACCCCAAACTAAGTGTCAGGTTGTATTATGGTGATCAGACAATTAATAAAAATATATATACATTTTTAAATACATACGTATATCGATATTTTTTTACATCCAGGCACATCACCAACATTCTTGTTTATCACAGAAAAGTTTGTTCTGGGTGGCAATCGAACCCACGACGTCCCGTTTGGTAGTCAGGTCCACTAACCACAACCAAATGTACGAATTAAAATTCTGTTCATAACCGAATCGATATAATTCTATATTCCCATAAGCGCGGAGTGCTCTTCGGACAAAATCACTCTTTCCTGTAGCTACTACGATATTTTTTTTAAATGAAATACTATTGAAACTAGGCAAAAATAACGAATAGTCTAAAATAATTCTAAAATTACCGAAATTTATTTCAAATTATTTATTTCGCACCGCAAAGGACTGGAATAAGTTGCCGCGTCGGTAATCCCGTTCGATTACAACGTAAATATTTTCAAATAGTGGGCTTTTATCAAGTTAGTGCGCTTTGCCATCGAAGATTTGTCACCACTTAACATCAGGTGGGATCGTAGTCAAGTGCTAGCCTATTTATGGTAATATATATAATATAGAATGTAAAAAAAACGAATGGTTCATTCTAGTGTGATCACAGACAAGTTACTGCTACCAATTTGGCTGATAAAATTACTTTCTAAGTTATTCAGCAACACTCAAGGCTAGAGACAAGAATAAGTGTTCAGTTTAATAAAAAAAATGATGCAACTAGTATTTTCTGCGTAAACAAAGAAACGAGTAGACAGGTCACCTGACGAACCATCCCGTTACCAGCTAAAAATATAGAAATTCCTCTTGTCACAGCATATGCTAGCGAACGGTACAAAAAAGAAGCAAGCAGTACACGGTCGAAGCAAACAGCAACGCAACCCCGTGATAGTTCCAATACTGCGCTCGGATCTCCTCTCACAATGAGGGGTATATGCCATAGTCCACCACGCTGGCCAAGTTCGGAATGATAGACTTCACACACCTTCGAAAATGTTGAGCAGAACCAGGAGTGCATGTTTCACGATGTCTTCCGTCACCGAAGCAAGAGAAATATCTTGTAATACGCACATTACTTTGAAAGTTAGATGTGCACGCCGCAGGATTTGAACTTAGGACCTCTCGTTCAATAAACGTAAGTTTTAACTTGTAAGGGATCACAATAATAACCAATAGTGTTTATTCAAATTGTGTTTATTTTTTTAATAGTTTTCTGGACAACCAGCGGACACGTATTATTCTAATGCAAAACCATACCACATTAACTCAGTCAGTGACGTCATTACATGATACTAAGAGCAAAAATAATTAATACCTAAAGAAGAAAATTACGGATACAATAATTTTCTGATTCAATTATTCACTAAATAATAGATTAAATAATATTTTTTTACACAACATTCATTTATTCATAAATTATAAAAAAATGCTGTTGACTTAGCTAACACCGTTTTATACATTTCTTTATTGCCTGATTATACTGCCACCCAAATACATATATGGAATTTAAAAAAAAGCAAATATATATATTTAAGAAGCTTTGTAATTTATATATATATTTGTATAAATATATAATGTTATTAATATATATGTATATATATACATATATATTAATAACATATATTTAAATTAATTAATTAATAATAATTTATGTATATATATACATATATATTAATAACATTATAT
>DWJZ01006802.1:0-12677 GCA_018249125.1 Asbolis capucinus
AAGCAACAGCGGGCGCGGTCGGTGGAAGGTTGAGTGACCGCTAGCGGCAAAAAATTCATGAACTCTTCCGTGCTTCGGAGAGCACGAAAAGCCGTCGATCCCGGTTGTTTGTCGTAAGATAGCAATCGTTAACCACGCGCCTACGGACGGCATGAAAACTTTCAACACGTGGGTTGGCCACCAACCAATTGGACCAGCGTGGTGGAGTATGCTCTAGGCCTCCTCAGTATGAGGATAGACCCGGGCTCAGTAGTGGGCCGTCGATGAGTTGAAGGCAAAGCGCGCTGGCTACAGCTAGTATAATTATTAAACAAAACACCCGACCAAGACAATAATTGGCATGCCTTTTGACAATTTGTGTAAAGACAGTAATATACAGTTATATGATATATTTATGTTTATACTCATTTGATGCCCTACTATATACTAAAATTATGTAGCCTACGTCACTATTCTGAAGAACTCAACGGCATCTTATATGTCAAAATCAGTTCAACCATTGCTGTAGGGAATATCTACACACTCAAACACATACGCTCGATAAACATTAAACAATCAAGGTTCTTATACATCACCTACATTTTATGGATTCATTTTAGTTTGTTTATATTGTTATTTTATAATCATTCTTACATATTTCAAAATGTAATTTCAGTCAAAATATTAAGACGCGGTTTGTAACTTGACCTTTAAGCGAAGTTTCTGAAATTATTGACAATTTAAATAATAATAACGCACACAGCACAGCACAGGTTTGACGGAATACGTACTAAGGCAATAAAGTGTCTAAAAATGTATTTATTACATATTTAACACGCTGTATTAATGTAAAGTAATACGTGGAGTCTTCCCCTATACTCTAAAAACAGCAAAAATGAGTCCTGTTTATAAATCCGGGAATAAATCCGGCCCTGGCAATCACAGGCCAGTATCAGTGCTGTCATTCATATCTAAAATATTCGAAAGAGTTCTGTACAACCGTCTAAACGACTATTTAACTTCTATTATTGCATCGTGACGGTCACGGTTACCTAAAAAATGTGTGCCGGTAACATGTACATACATAGTATAGTACATAAATGCCCGCATGTGCATGGTGTGTGTTTGAGTGTTAACAAGTGTGTATGCATACATATGTATGATGCGAATTTCTATAATCATTTGTTACCTAATTTTTTGCATTGTTGCCTAGTAAGAGAATAAATATTACAATATTTATTTATTCTATTACAGACGTATACGTTTCGAGGACTTCCTCATGAATCGGATCAACATATTTGTACCTAGAGTAATGGTAAGATTGACTGAAAATCGAATTTACAGGCCGTTCTCTACATATTCCAATATTACTAAATGTGTAAAAAATTCGCCACTTAATCTCATGCAATTGAATTTTAATAATATCTATATTGATTATAATTATTGATGTCGACATCTTTGCAGATTCGGTGGGTCAATTCAAGAGAAAAATTTACATAGCTTTGAACGATTCGAACATATGTATATGCCTAGACTATTACTATATACTAGAATACTATTTCTTTTTATTATGATTTTTAATATATATTTTGATTATTTATTGTTATCCCATAGATATAGCTCAGTACCATCTGATTACAGTGTTTTTATAAAATGTTGTGCAAACCTTTAATTTAAGTGCATAATAATGTAATGTCTTGGTAACCTACTTTTAATTAGTTTTTAATTATGGACTTAGTTGGTATGCCTTTAATAAATTCAAATTCAAATTTATTTCTTTGTGACCATAGGTTACAGTAGGTATAATAATATAAATAAAATAAAAAAAATAAAAATATTGTTTAGTAACGCCGCGTTTCAGAAAAAAATGCTTACGAAGCGCTGTTTGGAGAATAAAAATCTGTCTGACTGATAGCACTTGACAGTGAGTGCATGAGTATATCCAAACGGCTTCAAAATCAGAACCTTTAAAACTGCACTCTGGGCTCTCTCTTATTTTAACTTCTGAGTCTTAGTTGCTCCTCCCCAAGCAGGCATGGTGTAGTTTTTAACATACGAAAGTCGGCAGAGCATTTAAATTTTCGTACTCCTGAAGTAATAATATGAGATTTCTAATATAGTATGCTGTCAATTTGGACTCCAAGATATTTAGTGGTTAGTTAATAGTTAGATAGTTGCTCTATATTACAACTTTTAGCTACTGTTTTTAAATTATTTTACTATTGTATACTATTAGCTGGGCAACATACAGTACAACAAATTATAAAATATGGAATATATATAATTCGGACGCTTCGGACGAAGAGTAGTCCAGTGGTTTCAGAGTTGCCATACAAATTTTGACCTATTATCCCACGGGAACAAAGCAGTTTTTTGGGATAAAAATTATCCTATAACCATTGTCCTTACATAAGCCAAAACATGCTAATTTTCACCTTATTGGTCAACTGGTTTCGGAGTTCCCATACTAATTTTAACCTGTTATCCTACAAGGGCAAAGCCATTTCCTAGGGTATAACATATCCCATAACCATTCTCGGTTTTACAACTACGTCTATGCCAAGTTTCATCTACATCTGTCCAGTGGTTTTAGCGTGAAGCTGGAATAGACAGACGGACAACAAATCCATAAAATTGTTTCTAGTACTATGCCTCCCTGCATCAACATTTCAAACAATATATAATGTACATAATTGGCCCGTTACAGTTTAATTATTTGTTTTATATTTCAATCATCTTTATTTATTAACAGCCATTCCCAAGTAACTTCACACCTCTTTTTATCCGGTTACAAATTAAATATTACAGCATAATCATCATCATCATCTCAACCCATCATGGCCTACTATTGAGCACGGGTCTCTTCTCTGAATTAGAAGTTTAAGGCCATAGCCGACCACGCTGGCCAAGTGCGGATTGGCAGACTTCACACTCCTTTGAGTTTTGTAAAGTCCCCGGGTGCAGGTTTCCTCACGATGTTTTGATTCACCGTTATAGCGAATGATCTTTAAATGCTTAAATGTCACATAATTCCGAAAAGTCAGAAGTGCATGCCCTGGGATTCGAACCTGGACAGCAGTGCAGAAAAATATACTTTATAATTATGTATAGTACTGATATTATATATAAACCATAGATTCTATATGTATAATGGCAAACTAGATATGCAAGGGACGCAGTCGCCATTAGTAACAAGGTGGTAGCCGCCATTTCCCAAAATGTCCCACTGCGTTTTGATTCCTCCCTCAATTGCGTTGCATTCTATTTGCTGTCCCATTCTGTTGACTCCTAACGTGTTAAGTAGACTACACACTTTTGGACAAAGAATATCAGATAATATAAATTAATTTTCTATTCTTTTATATATTTTAAGATTAATTTATACTCAAAATAACTAGACTACCAAGTTTTAAAAAACATACTTGAACTACTAATAATTTTAATAGTTCAAATAATTTGACCTTGTGGAAGCCCGACGACTGCACATCAGTGTCGTAACACCATAACCATTTTACTAGCTCCCATTTAGGTTTTTTATATAACATATGTAACATTAGTCAGCAGTGAGAAATTATTTATTTATAAAAGCATTATTTATAATATATTTCTATTAACTACTTGAATCTGTACATATTCTTAGTGATTGTAATATAATTGTTATTTAAATTAATTCTAATTATTATTTCATCTTTCGTTGCTCGCTGTTTGATACCTAGTATTATACAGATAAAAAGTCTAGAAAATCTTCACCACTTTAGAATTCAACCAAATCTCGTCTGCGCTGGTATAATTTATTGGAGTAAACTCTGGGATCAATCCCCGTCTAGTGCATAAGGATATGCATGATGATTCGTAGTAACGAATCGAATAGTTAATGACCTAAAGACATACGAGTAGCTTATATCGGGTTGTGTATAATGAACTTTAATGTATTGATATTATATTTAGAAAATGGGTGGCAACAAGGTAGGGGATTTTGGCCCCCTGTCTGGAATTGATTCGTATACACAACAACATCGGGGTGGTGTGGCAAAACTGTATACGTATGTGTTCAGATGTCTGTTCTCTATGTATTTGTGGAGAGCTCCACACGGATTTCATCCCCTGACTGAAATTAAATTTGAGGGTGCTCCCCTAGGGAAAAATCAAAATGTATGATATAGATTATGTATTTATAATTTTTTATTGAGTCTGGTAAAATTCATAAGGATGCTATCACTATGAAACGTCAGGTGTGTCCGATTTTTATTATCTTGTACAATTTGGCGTAACGTTTTCATAAGTCCCCTTTATGCATGATGGTTTTTGCTACGATTTGCGGCACCTTCTTCTCTGTTTGTTCTTCAGTACAACGTAACTATTCAAATTTACTCACTACTACATAACTTTATCTATCGACGAAGAGTTCGAGAAGAATATGTTTTGATCGTGATCTTTTAATTATACACTAATTTAAATGACGCCAATTAAACTCCCTTTATCCAGTGCAGCTTTTCTTTTTTATGCATTTATTCATCTATAGTCAAAAAAAACGAAACACAATTATGAAATAAAACGATAAAGACATTTTTTTCTGATTTTAACTCATCTGAAATAGCTCAAAAACATTTTTTTCTTCGTTATAATCATTTTCTAATATTTTGAAGACCTAGACTTCGTGCTGCATCCTTTCTAACAACGTTGGCTTCAAATGGTCGTTCAAAAAACAGCGAGGAAATGAAAGCAACGAAAGAAATTAAAACTGGATATTTTCTATTTTATGTTTAAGTGATTCAGCTTGATTAGATCAAATTGGTATCGACCGATTTAACCTTTTTCATAATTTTTTCTTTGTTTTTACCGTATATTTATAGGATTTTTTTAAAATCTTTATGTGCCCGAAGAACGTGCGGAAGGTCTTATTGAAAAGGTGAATAAAAACGTTCATGTTGCTTTTTTTGGAATATTATTTCAAAATATGATATTTATACGATAATTGCCAGATTTTTTCAATTTTCAGAATAATTTATACTAGTTAAGCGAACAACTACCTTTTTCTTTTGGCAAAAATATTATTTACACTCAGATCTGGAACGTTGCTTTGAGGATTATTCTTAACACACCCTATATTAAACCGCCAGGGTCCGAATCAACCCCTGTCTGGTATCGATTTTGTCAAGGGTGGGATTATATTAGCGGTAGACGAAAATGATATAGAGCTGCCATTCATCTTAATTGTGAATTATTGTTTTATTATTATTTCTGTAATTGTAGTAACTATTTCGGTTCATTAACATTCACAGGAGGCGATAGCACTGAGGTTCTTAAAATTGGCATGTTTTTTTATAAATTCCTTAATCAATTTGAATGCGACATAACATACTAGCCTGCTAAGGGAATACCTCACACAAATCACTAAGGCTGTTTCAAGGAGTAGATACAAGCGTACAGACGTCGTACAGACAAAAATTCAATAATATATTATTAACCTATTTATTGTTACCCTGTAATAATTGGACCTACCGAAATATCTTCAATATATAGAATTAGATCAGCTGGAATTTAATAATGTATACGATGGAAACGAGTAAGATGTAGCAAAATTTTTTTACAGTACACTGCAGTCTGTTTTGGAGTGAGGAGTTTATATTTTATCACGAGTCTAAATCACTGGTAATTTTTTATTCTATTATTAAGATAAAATTTAAATCACAGCAACGTTCTCATGAAGAAACGTAACTTTAGTTGGTAGTGTAAGTTATACGTTATATATAAAATAATATTGTATAATAAAAAAATATTATAAACTTAGAGAGAATTTCCATTCCCATGTAAAATGTCGTATCTATAAGTAAAAGAGGAAAGTTGAGTTTTTTGGCTTCATCCCATTAACTATGGCTACTGAGTACAGGTCTCAAGCTGCACGGTCAGCACGCTGCTCCAACGACAATTGATGCAGGGGTTCGTGACCAACCCACGTGTCGAAAATCGCCGCCTGAAGTCCTCCGACACAGGTTAACGATTGCCATCTACCGTTAACAACCGGGTTCGTCGCTTATACGTGCCCTCCAGAGCAAGGAAACCTTCATGAATTTTGCCACCGCCGTCGCTGTCGCTGCACTCTTTCGAGCGCTTACAATGTAAATAAGCTGTCAGGCTATGAACGGTTCTGTGGCTATGAATGTGATTTTTTTATATAACTTTTAAAATAATATATAATACATGCATACAATAAAATAACATCTAAAAAGCACAAATATTTTTGCTGCTTATTGTTTTCATTTCATCGAACAATAACTATAAATTCGCAAATGGCTTCAAATGGCACAAAATAGTTGGATCTGTCCGACGGACCCTGCCTCAATATACATAAGTACATTGTGGTGTTCCACCGCTGTACGTACCGTACTAAAATGATGAGGCTGGGCTGCACGAGGTTATTAGGAATTATGTGTGATTCAATGTTTAATTTGCATTTATCACAATGACATGTAAATGGGCGGATGGCGCTAACAATAAACAAATTTGGGATGTTATTTCTTATACCATTTAGGATAACACAGAATCCCATATAAATCCTCGTTGACGTAATCCTTATCTGCAATTCCAGATCGATTGGAAACATACTTAGGTTTATAAAATAAACAATATCTCATATGTTAACTGGGAAAAATAAGTTTAAAATTTTCTTTTTAAGATATTAAATCTAGAAATAACGCCTTCAGGTTAGACAACATATACAGTATCTGATGGACAAACCCCGGCCACTATAGTACTGTACCTTCCGTTGGGTCCCTGATGATAGAAGAACGTTTACAAACATTTTACCGCTCATTGATTACAATAAAGTGAAATAAAGAGTACGTCCAATAATACGACCAATGTTGGGATGTAAGAAAACCCTCGCGTGATTCATGAGGGGACTTTTGATGTGAAAATATTGATAATAATAACAGTAGCGATGATCACAATAATTCAACAGCTTAAACATACCCCAAAATAACCGTTACTCCAGTGTTTCCCATGATGCCTATAAAGATGTTTTTCATCCGTCAATCAACAGCGAGAATAAAGATCATTCGGAGAGGGCTTACTTGAAATGCCAGCCTAACACAGCTTACGAGCACACAGGGGTAAAACTGTCAGTCTGTCAGATCTGTCCGTAGATAATTACAAATAAAACATGTATGTTTTAACAATGTTGTGAATATTTAACGGATGTCAAGTCTTGCACAAATTGTTTGCAGGAGGCTAGGGTTTAGCAAGTAGTGAATTATTGAGTAAAGTTGTTATAAAACCGAGTAAGTAGTTAACTTATTTTATGAAATGAGATGAAACGAAAAAAAATTTGAAATGAAATGCATTTATTTGGTCTTAGAAACCAAAAAGCACTCTTAACGGAAGTCAAAATTTTACATTAAAAAGTCCCTTCATTAAATATGAAATTAATAATAAAATATATGTTAAAACAATCAAATCTATGATAAAATCTAGTCTCGATTGACAATACCTATCTGTCATCGGCTTTATAAACGAATATAAACTTAAGACTATGTACGCTAGTGTAGGTCGGAAGAAAAAAAAGCCGGAAAAAAAAAGCTTCAGGTACTATTTTTAATACCATATTATTGCAAAGATTTGTTACTAGCCCGAAGGGAACTGGGAGCAGAGCGGATCATTTCCATGCATCGTCTTCATTTAGATACTCCACAATACTATAATATCCCTTCCCAGTGAATTGACATTTTATACGTTTCTTGAATAAATTCAAAGCAAATCTCGTATTCATTTAGGGTTTTTATTATAGAACCGTACATCGAGCCCCACAAAAGACTGCTGGACTTTCGCAAACCGGTACGAGGACGTTACTATTTGGTCCATTCTTCTTGTTTTCCGATTGTAAATATCGCTGTTTAGTTTAAAGGCGCCTATATTTTTCGTATAAAAACAATATTGCTGTAAATATACCGTGAAGCCACTGTAAGAATTTCTATTTCTTTAAATTTATCACGCAAAGACTCCCGTGACCCTAACTTATAAATAGATCTAATGGCTCTCTTTCTTTAGCTTCTATAATGGTCTGTTAGTACGACATTCATAAACATACATATAATACATTACATAGTAGTAGTAGTAGACATAGTAATTCATTAATATAAAATATTTTAAGGAAGCCGGCAATTTTATTTTTGTTTACGCTTCTAATGTTTCTGATATCCATGAATCACAGCACATCATGACTTAATTCATCTACTCGTACAGAGGTTATTAACATAACAAAAAAAATGTGGAACGAAAAAAAACACTTTGAACTTTATTATAATGTGCAAAATACGCACTATAATACAAACGTTCCCTCGATTCTATTAACGAGTACTTCACAAAGCCGACCGTCCAACTGATAGATACTTAATCCCTTGTTATTTACGGATATTTGTAAGGGCTTTTGTGCGAGCAATTTCAATGAGTATTCAGAGTATAAAAAAGGGTTCTGTTAATACTACTACTTTAACAGAAATGTTAAAATTCAAGGTGAAATATTTAAAGATACCTTTCTTGTTGCTTACAACCCTTCGAAACAAAACGATCGTGGCTCGACTAGATTAACATATTATGTTATTAATAGTATGTAGGTGGGTAACCCTTGTGGCAAAAGTTCATATACTTTTTCAGGCTTAAGAGGGCTCATAAATCTGGTTCTGGTTGTTATCGTTTAATAGCAATAATTTAGCTTGGTCACTTTGCCGTTAATCAATTGAACGTAAAATGAGATTCTTGGTTTACAGATTTTTGAACAGCGTACCTATGAGGGTTCCCGGGAACAGACCATATCCATATTTTCAAAGAAGGACACGAAAATTGTTATCACAGGTTTAATTGTATTTATGTGAATCTTGTTGTATGCACCTATTACATACAGTATGTATCTCATCGAGGAGGCGGTCTGGCAAGGGGTTGGCATACTACATGTCTGGCATACAACAGTAGGACCATCCCATAGAAAATATTTAAAAATAGCTTTTTCCCACAGTCATGTTTGCACGAAACAGTTTCCGTCCCCTCTCAAGTCATAATTTAAAAAACGCTAGAACAAACTTTTTTCTTCTTAGCGCGTAAATACCGAGTTTTAAAATTTTATATTTAACGATGGATAACTTCAATCAACTTTTTTTCGCGGTAAAAAGTACACATTTGTTCTTCCTCAATTTCTAGTCTATCCCAATACGAATTTTCATCAAAATTCTTTTAGTGGCTTAGGCGTGGAAGTTTAACGGAGTTGTCCAAAAATATTAAATAAAAAAATTAAAACAAATATAAATATTATATAAATAACAAAATGTCGTATGTTGATCATTAAGTTTTGTTATAACTTCTTTGATGTCTTACACCTTCGGCCTGTCTTGTGCAGTCTTGTTTAACAAAATATACACACACGACGAAGGGCATAGTTTTGTGAACTAACATCTTTCAACGATCATGATCACAAAATAGGGGATAAAGAAACACGAACACTTTGTCTCTTTTAAACCGACAAAAACATAATAAAAAAGATGTCGTTAAAACCTATCTACATATATGGTATATAAAATTACGTGCAAAATTTTGTTGTTAATACTTATGTAATGTATTAAATTGTTACGTAATATGTTCTAATTGTTCTATAAATATTGTTAAAAAAATAACGATTATTAAAAAAATCCTTTTATTTACCGCGTTTCTGATGACAATTTTTAGCATTTTTGTCTACGAGTTAAATAGATAGTTGCCCAATTCCCCTGTTTAAGAGGTGTTCATTAAGATCTGTGCTAGGTCTAGGCCTTGTTCCAGGTCTGGTTTTCTTGATTTATTGACATTGTTCAGATTACGTGAGAGCTCGAGTGTTCATTTATAATAAAAATTTACCCCTGCTTGGCAACAACTTTGTATTATTAGTCCCTAAATATATTGAAGGGAGTTGCTTGGCAACTCCGAAAACGCAGAACGAAGCCCCAACTTTGAATCTGCGCATCTCCCGCACCCTTCGCTGTACACACCCTCATCCCCCGACTGTATAAAAGCTCCTCTCAAGTGAAACGGAGCACATTCACCGTAAGATGGTAGCAAAAATCGTAATATTTTGGCAATTGTTTGTATTTCGTTTATCAAAATAGAGACAGTGCATTGAAGAAATGAAAAATGGCGCTGGCAGTCTGCGACAAGTATTATTTTCACGTGAGTATTTTAAATGTGAAGTTTAATACGTGAATTAACGAATAGTAATTTTAATTGTAATATAATGAAATATTTTTGCCAGAGCCTAGTAACAACTTATTTTATTTTTGTTGCAATGAGGACCTGTGAAGAGCTGTTACTTTGAAGTGTTTATAAATACACGATGACAGACGTAGGTACATGTTGAGAGTAATTTATTATTTTAATTGCTATATGCACAAAAGATTTTACCTGGCGTAATTTAAGACTCATGGTTCATACTTCAATCTTATAATTGAGTTAGTTCAAATTTTGAAGCGGTGATTTTTTGAGACGTGGTTTTAGTAGAACTTTTATTCTAACAACGAAAAATGACGTTATTTCTTCTCTGTGTCAACTTTAATTGTGCCAAATTTCACCAAATGTGTGTAAAACGAGTTTTGGTTCATGTATTCATTTATAGATCCATTTTGAATTTTTTATCTTCATTCTGTTAGTCGGATTGTAATACATTACTACTTTCGGTGATTATACTTTATTTTGTTTTGGGTGTATATTGTTTTTATTTACCTGTGTGTAGATATAAATAAGCTTATGGCCATTGCATTCCAAACTTGTTCCAAACATTTTTTCCTGAATTGCAAGATCTATTAATTGTATTACTGAAATAAAGTCATATGTGTGTATTCTAGGTCTTTTATTAAACCTTCCCCTTTTTTACTTGTTACCGCGATTGCGATTTCCATGTATTCATGAAATTCACATACTAGTAATTATTTTTGATCGGTACCCACGTTAATATTATTCTGCTGAAGAAAAGCGAGCGTGTAAATAATAATTTTAGATGCTGCGATTATTTTTTCAACTCCGTATACGTTAATATGAATTTAATTAATTTTAGTTCAAACATTACTTGTGAAACAAATATACCTATAAATAAATAAATGGCAGAGCAGCAATCATATCTTATGCCTCACGTCTTAAGTATAAACTTAATTGCAAGTATAATTGCAATTGCAATTATAACTTATTTGCAAGCAATAATGCTTGTATGTAGGTCAAGATGCAATACTCAGTTACTGTATAGGTATATATTTGTATGAAGAATTTTTTATGTACGCTCAGCAGAAATTATACACACCACATTTATTTATATTACGTTAATTACTTGGAGATTTACTTATAACATATTATTATGTTAAATTAGAAGTTAGTAGACGCAAAGCCCGTATCAACAATCGAACCAATTTTATTTTTCTATTGTAAGCCATATGGGATATATCTACGCATATAATGTAGGTAACGCTTGATTGTGTTAAATGACTGAACTATTCTTTTTCAGGCAGACACGTTTACTTACACATACCCTCAACCCATTTCTTCCTATTACTTATCAACTCTCATCCCGTAGGAAAACTCGGATAAAAGTAAAACTAGCAATGAAGGAAATAACAATTTGAGATTATTAAAATTGTTAGTATGATCGATAGTAATTGTATCAATTGAAATCATTTGAAATGAAAAGGCATGTTTAAATTTTGTTCCATTTTCTTGTCGACTTGCCCCGTAACATATTTATACTCAGTAATGAGGCAACCGTATTTGCTATGATCCTTTTCGATTTGTATTTTGATCATTTCGAATCATTCGAAACGACAATCCATGTTGTTTACATGGAATCCAGTAGCAAGTCCATCGTATTTGCCATAAGACTTTTCGATTTGTATTTTGATCATTTAAAATCATTCGAAATGTTATATATGTTCAATTCAGCAGCATTGCTCAGTAATAAGTTGATGGTATTTGCTATGAGCCTTTTCGATTTGTATTTTGATCAAATCATTCGAACAGACAGTCCATGTTGTTTACATGGAATCCAGTAGCAAGTCGAACGTATTTGCTATAAGCCTTTTCGATTTGTATTTGATCATTTCAAATCATTCGAAATGACCATCCATCTTTTATATGTTCAATTCAGCAGCATTACTCAGTAATAAGATGATGGTATTTGCTATAAGCCTTTTCGATTTGTATTTTGTTCTTTTTAAATAATTCGAAACGACGATCCATGTCTTATATGTTCAATCCAGCAGCATTGCTCAGTAATAAGTTGATGGTATTTGCTATGAGCCTTTTCGATTTGTATTTTCATCATTTAAAATCATTCGAAATGACCATCCTTGTTTTATATGTTCAATTCAGCAACACTGCTTAGTAATAAGATGATGGTATTTGCTGTGACCCTTTTTGTTTGTATTTTGATCATTTCAAATCATTCGAAATTACAATCCATGTTATATTTATGAAATCCAGCAGCATTGCTCAGTAATACTTTGATGGTATTTGCTATGAGCCTTTTCGATTAGTATTTTAATCATTTCAAATCATTCGAAATGATGATCCATGTTTTATATGTTCAATCCAGCAGCATCGCTCAGTAATAAGTCGATGGTATTTGTTATGAGCCTTTCTGGTTTGTATTTTGATCATTTCAAATCATTCGAATTGACAATCCAAGTTATATATGT
>DWJZ01006803.1:0-12677 GCA_018249125.1 Asbolis capucinus
ATATAATATATATATTAAACCTATTAAATCGCTATGTATTTAATATTTGCTTTGTAAACATTCATTGTGTATTATCTTTATTTTATGGCCTTTCTCATATTTCAATAAGCCTTCATTTACAGTGATTAAAATCCTAATCTTATCAAAGTTGTCTTGTTGCATGCCCGATTGTAGCGCAAATGTAATAGTCTCTCATTAAGTAAACAGAATACCACTATGTGATATAATATTTTGGAATAAATAACTCTTGTCCGTCTGAACATATTTCTTGATTAAAAATACATTTACAATAAAATGATCGGTACAAATATTTCTAAGTTCATGTTTTTTATTTGTTAGTTGAGGCCCCTCTCAGAGAAGTATAGGATCTTTATGGAATACTGATGGATATTTAAAATGGTAAAACTTTTAACTAAGAGTGACTGCCTTCGCCTCGCTACGGTATTCCCATGAGCTGTACTGAAAGGGGGAATTTTAAACCGAGGTATATTTATTTGTGACCAATTTTAATAAAACAAATGGTACGAAAACAAAATCATTGCATTGTATTTGCATTTAAATTGGTTCAGCCCTTTCTGAGATTTACGTATACAAAAGTACAGACAAACATATATAGAGAAAAAACCAGAAAAACCTTGTTTTGAGTTTTATGCCTTAAAAATATCTTTCTTGTATGTAAATTATAATCAGCGATCAATTACAAATTTAGCATATTTATTGTGCCAGTGGGAAAAATTATTTTTTATTCTTCTGGCCACACTACACCTTTTTATGTACAGGCAGTCTAGGACCAGCTATAGTATAAACTAGGATATTAGCGAAAAAAAAAAAAACAGTATACTTTGAATGTGCTGAAGACGCGCCACAATGATTCACTATACTGAACAATCATGAAGATTCCCGACAACAGCCGGGAACAATTTGTAGGTCAATATTATCAATCAATGCGTTATGAATGACGTACGTTAGTAATGTGTGTATAATACATGGAGACAGATTTTGCGCAACCACTTACGAAACCAATTGCTTTAATTGATGTCCTTGTATTAGATTGCGTCCAGACAATACAAATAAAGTTTACGAGTCAGAAGATTACTTATATACAAACTAATATTTAAAATGGGTTTAGTAAGTAATAAAAAATAATTTTGTACTACTCTTCTAGGTTTCGTTAAATGGAAGGGAAGGATGATTTTTTATTTGAACTCTCTGATAAGAAGCTATTCGACGTTAGTTCCTTATAAAAAATGTTTTACTTGAGCACTAAAATTAAACGTAGTCGATTTTTTTAAAACTGATGCGTTACTTTACCCTACGGTCATATAAAATTATGGTTGAATTTAAACCGCAGACTGTCCCTATTTATTATAAATCGTATCATGTTCGCTTTTACAGATTACACGGATCCGAATGATGTTTCTTGAAGCAGTTATGCATCAGGATATGACTTGGTTCGACACAGATACTGAATTCAATTTGGCCTCAAAGATGTCCGAGTAAGCATTTAATGTTACATGTTTTATTTCATGTATATATGACAAAAATAATTAAAAGAAACATAATTGTGATAGTAAGTGGTCACCGTCGCCCGAGAACTTCAGAAACAATCAAAATAAATAAAAAAATAAATTAAAAAAGAGCACCATAAATAAATAATTAACTTTTCGTTTTCAGTATGAATTCAAACTATAGCTTCTGTCCTAGACCAGACTGGCTTGACGGAAAGAGAATAATAGTAATGTTATTCACAGATTATTAACGATTCCCCGTAATTACATAATTCTGCCTTCAGTACCACCAAGCAGGTAGCTGACTTCTGTAGATTTGCAATCATTTAAGGTATTGGGAATTCCAGGGTCACGAGCGTGGGATTACTGTCAATATCCTAGCCCGCCCTATTACGGACATTATATGTATGTAACTATTAACGAAATCGCACTACTGGCTTAAAAGTGCGATCTGATTTTGTTACGCGTCTCGGTGTCGAATTCGCGCTAAAGTCTGCTGATATGGTACTACGCTGTTCATGGACTTCACTTTGTTGCAAAATAAATGCTGGCTTCGACGATTAAACGATCGATGGAAACAACAGGTGTTCTATTATGTAATTGAATTTTGAAATACCTCGGGTGTTTTTCTAGAACTTTGTACGGACCCTCGTATGGTGCAGTCAGTGGCTTCCTTACAGCATCTACTCTGACAAAAACGTAGTGACATGTACTCATGTCCTCGAGACGAATGTATTCTGCGATGTTATTTTCCTCTCAGCTGATTTTATTTGACTGATGGTACGTTGCAGTCTTTTAATAAATACATATGTCAGGGGATGTTATTTTTGTTGAAGTTTGAAAGAATACGCCAGGGATTCTGATTGTGTTACCATATACCAACTGGGCTGGGCTTAAGCTACAATCCTCTCTGATTGTTGTTCATAAATATAACAGTACCGTGGGTAATTCGTGAGACCAATCAGTAGATTTCTCACGTGCTATGATAGCGGTCTTCATGACTCGGTGCCATCGTTCTACCATTCCGTTGGATTGTCGGAGGTAGCTGATAGTACGTATTCTTCTAATACCCATTAACTTTGCCAAGGATGTGAATAGACAAGATTCAAATTAGCGGCCTTGAGCGGTTGTTATTCTAAGTTGACAACGAAATCTTAGAAACCAGGTTTCATAAAGTATTTTTGCCACTGTTGCGGCGCTAACTTCTGGAACTGGGATAGCTTCGGGCCACCTGGTGAAGTGGTCTATCATGGTACTTATATATCGGTTGTCATTTGATACATAGCGGTCCGACGATGTCAATATGTATATGATGTCAGAGGCTTGACGTTATGACGGTGAACTTTTGAGCGTTGACATGATAGACATTCCTTTGCCCAAGTGCTTGCATTCTTGTTCATTTCAGGCCAAAAGTATCACTACTTTGTACTATGTATTAGCTTGCGGGTTGATCGTACTCCGGAATATTTGTTTTCTAAATGATTTCGGTACATAAAGACGTGCGGTGCTTATGGAGTCTTCACAGTATAATATTTTCTTCTTCTGTAAGTGACAACAACTTAGGCATTTCAGGTTTAGGTTACATTAAATTATGTATGTTAAATTATGTAGGTTTAGGTATTGTTGGGTAGCCATTTCACTCCAGTCGATAGTGCTGGGGTAGTCGATCTCTGCTACACGTGATAGGATATCCGCTACTGGGTTCTACCGGGGAGGTGCCGTAGGTCAGTCGTAAATTGTGCTATGTAGTCGATGTGACGTAATCGCAGTGGTGATATTTTTTCCTTAGACACCGATTGTTTTTGTTTTGAAGTATAATAATAGTAATAATAATAGTATTGCCTGGAAGAAATCGCATCTTAAGCGATAAGGCCGCCTTTTGTACCTGTTATTTTGTAAACATGTTATATGTACAATAAAGAGTCTTTGTTTTTGTTATAATATAGCGGCTGTGATCGATGTATATGATTAGCTCGCGGCCTTCAATGTAATTGTGAAAATGGCAAACAGACATGTATAGTTCCCTGTCGTACGTACTGTAGCCTTGCTGTGTATCGGATAATGCTTTTAAGAAGAAAGCGACAGGTTTCCACTCATTCTGTATTTATTATTGCAGAACGGGTCCGACGCATGTTTGTGATGCGTCTGTCATGATTGAAAGGGGGATGTTGGGTGATGATAGACAGAGTACAATGGCGGTTTTCAGGCCTTACTTGCACTGTCGAAATACCTCCTTGCTTCTATCGGTCCATTCTATGACGTTGTTGTCTCGTTTCTCGGATCTTCGTGTATATTAGTTTGACGTTGATTGGTGTTTTGCTGCATGAGGGATGCTGTTGCGGTAGAAGTTCAACATTCCGAGAAAACATTTCAAGTCCCGGACAGTTTTGGTTAAGGTACTTTGGTTAAGGTAAGGCGGGAAGGATGATATACCTTGGGAAGTCATTTTGTAACCCATAAATTCTATTTCTTGCTTGCCGAAAATACATTTGGCCATATTAATGGTTATACCATGGCTGTTCAGTCGGTTGAAGACTTCGTCAAGGTGATATCTGTGCTCTTCTTCGGATGATGAAGCGATCAGTGTATATCAACGAAACAGAATATGAAATCCAGACCGAACATTATGGCGTTGATGAATCTCATAAATATTTTAACGGCATTGCGTAGTCCAAATGGCATGCCTGGAAATTCAACTTGACCAAATGGGGTGATAACGGTCTTTTTCATCTCTTCGACTGGAATTTGGTTGTAGGCTCTCTTGATGTCCACGTGAGAAAATATTGTCATCTTAGGTAGAAGGTATATAAAATCCAACAGAGGGGGTACCGGTCCAGTTTCGGTATCGCGTTCTGTTTCCCGTAATCTTCACATAATGTTATTGAGCCATCCTTCTTGGTTGTGACGTGTTTGGGGCTTGACCAGGCGCTTTTGGATCCCGTTGGCAGCATAGAATTTGTAGTTACTTGATTGGATTGCCTTTCTAGTTCTTGCTATGATAGAGATGTTGGCTCCCGTGTTAACTAAGAATCGATATCCACTTTTGCGGTCGGTAACGGATAAGTGGCTGGATGGAAAGATAGCAATGACGTCCGCCTCCGTCACTCACTCCGTACGCACTTCACCGCGGTTCTTCGCACATTCTTGCTCTCTCCCTATATCTGGAGCGGCTTCTAGGTGCTGATCTGGTTAATATACATGATCTCTACGGTCTTCGTGCTTTGGGTTCGGCTTCAGTAGCTCTTACTTCGCAATTTCTTGTGACAGCCTGTTTATTCTGTTGAGTATTGTCCATGGGGAATCCGGGAGTGCTGGCTACTGGTTGGACGGCTGCGGTATTTGATAGCATCGGGCAGTATATTTCAGGTACTAGGTTGAACGAAAGGACTGACATTATCGTAGCGTTAGGTGATTGCAGTGCACGTCGGGGCTGTTGTTCTTGCTTGAAGTTCTCATTCGGATTTCTTGTGGTTTTTCTTTGTCGGGTTCCAGTGAACGTCGGAGGTCACGAAAATGTTATGGTCACTTGATATGATGGTGTGGGTGTTCAGGGTGTGACCAAGCAACATGTGAAGTAAATAAAATGTAAGGAAAACTGTTTGTTTCGTCTTAGGAACCAAAAGCTTACTTAACGAAAGACAAATTTTTACAGTACAAACTACTTGAATTATTAATTTACTAACAATATATAAAAAAAATAAAAATTAATTCTTAGATAAAGCCAAAGTTACGGTGGTGATAATGAGGGAACACAGAAATGATGAGGACGAGATTTGATTTTATACTCTTTTTATTAGTGAAAATATTATGCTGTTTATTACATAATAATGCGTGCGTGATGTCGCAATCGCATGTTATGTAGGTTAATTGAGTGCAACGACATTTATTTTGTGCTACTACACAGTCTACAGTTTTTTTAATTCTTATTGAGACGATTTGCATTTTTCAATTATCTTACTAAGTACTAAAATTTAGAAATTTATCACAACCAAACAATGTTAAATCCTTTTTGTCATACAGCTAAGCTTAGAAGACATTATTACTTGAATCAGCTGGAAAAGAAACAGAAAAGGCTTGTACGTTATTTATCTTCATAACATTGAAAACAAGTGTGTTAATTTGTTATAATATGAAAATTATAGATTTTTATGATAGTCTCAGACTCCTTTGTCACACAAATTCTCACTCATACCCTTAAATACAAATAAACGAATATGTAAGCAAATAGATTTATGTACGAACTTCCAGTAGGTGACCGGTATTCGCCATGACCAAACCTTCGACCAGGCAAATGTGATACATTAATATTGAAATTTAATATATAAACAATTTCATATATAAATTTAAAATGTGTCATTTTGTTCCCAAGAAATATGATGAAGCTTAAAGAGGGGATGGGCGAGAAGCTGGCGATTGTGGCAAATTTAGTAGGAACAGCCATCATCTCTCTCTGCCAGGCGTTTCCCCTCGGCTGGGAGCTGACCCTGGCATGCATCACAGTCGTGCCTTTTTCCATCGGCGCATCAGTTTTATTATCTAGGGTACGTATACGTATTTTTTACAATAAGTTAATAGATTAAAAAAATATATAATAAATTGTAATTTTGTTTTTATTTTTTTTTATTTGCATAATTCGCCTTATCTTCTCATTAATACAGTACCTTTTCGAAATGGTGGTTAGTTGAAAAAAATATTGACGTTCATTGTGTATTATTATACCTACGTGAATATAATAAATCTTTGTTGAGGAGAATATACCATGAATTTTATGATCACTTCCTGAATTTTAGTACCAAACTAAATCTTCCATACGGGAAATGGAGTCTTACAGTCAAGCTGGGAAACAAGCTGAAGAAGTATTAAAATCAGTGCGAACTGTTGTAGCTTTTGGTGGAGAAAATAAAGAAGTACAAAGGTAATTGAGACAGAAATACAGCTTCTTTAACCTGAATACAGCTTCTTTAACCTGCTTATTTACATAAATCTATATCGGCGGTTGAAAGGCTCTATTGAATAAGCGACATTTACCAATTTTAAAGTAGAATCGTTTCAAATTCAAATGTTCAGGAAAAATGTTTCACTAATTAAATTTTTTTTTTCTTAAATTCTTTATTTATTTAATGGATTTATTGTTTTTTTCTAAACATTTTGTACCTTAAATGATTCCACCTGACCTCCTAAATTTGATAAATGCCGCTAAGTTAAGTTTTCCTTTCAATTGTCGATACATATTATATAATTGAGCAATGTCAGCTAAATTTAATAAATAAATTTATCGATTATATTAACATTAACAACAAATATATCAACATATTTATTATTAATTGATTTAAAATTCAAGATTCCAAATGGGTACTGGATAGATCTCACGGTATATTTAAATAATATTAGATATATATACTTTTGATTTAACATTCCATTCTAATCGTTATTATATTTTCAGGTATAAGTCTCTTCTTGAACCAGCCGAATTATACGGTCGTAAGCGTGGTTTATACACTGGTTTGGGTACCGGATTCAACTGGGTTCTCACATACTCGCTAAATGCAATTGGACTAACATACGGAACCCGCCTCGTTCTCGCCGACTATGACAAGCCTACGAACGAAAAAAGATATTTAGTCGGGCGAATGTTTAGTGTTAGTAAACTCAATTTAAATCCTATTCTACTAATATTATAAATTTGAAAGTTTGTGAGAATTGATGAATATTTTTTACTTCTTAACGAAAGAACTACCGATCCCATATAGATTAAATACCGATCCCATATAGATTAAATTTCAGAAACACATAGACCTTCAGTCAAGTTCCCTACCACACGGGTCAAGCCGGGGGCGAGAACTGGTGTCCAATGTAGCAATTGCTAATTTATCTTCCAGATTTTGTTCAGTGTCTACATGGCTACACAATCAATAACATTCTGTGTGCCACATGGTGAGGTTTTTGCAGCAGCCCGGGGTGCGGCTGCCAGCATTTTCCAGCTCTTGGATCGAAAGCCTGCCATTGACAGTATGGACCCGAAAGGCCAGACACCAAGGAGAGTCGTTGGAGACATATTATTAGAAGATGTTCACTTCAGTTATCCTTCTAGACCAAATATTAAGGTAAGCAACTACGTTCATTGGAATTTAGACTAATATTTTTAAGTAATTTTAAAGCTCTTTATGGTTTAAAAGTAAATTTGTTGAGGAATTGCATTATCCGATAACATGCTCTTGTAAACTAATATTATATCCGTTTGACTCTTCGCAGATCGCGTTCAGTCTTTTTCTTACACCAAAATTTGTAATAATTTATATAAATAAAATTTTGCCTATATTACCGACAAAGATCATTTCAACCATCAAGACTGCCGTGTGTGACGCTAGAAGTTCCTGTTCATTGCTAATGCATGGAACAGGATTGTAAACCAGACTGTTTTAGGTACTTCAAGGCTTCAATCTGCAAGTGAAAGCTGGCGAATGTGTAGCTCTGGTAGGATCTTCGGGCTGTGGAAAATCTACTATCCTGCAATTACTTCAACGATTGTATGACCCACAATCAGGAGTAGTTAAATTAGACGGAAGAAATCTAACGAGCCTAAACATTAGTTGGCTAAGATCAGCTCTAGGTATTACAATCTTTATATCTGTATTTATTTTATGATAAAGTTCAAACTAATGCACATTGATATATATAAAAATAAAATGTATAAATTTAATAATAAAAAATCATTAAATTATTACAAGACATGTCAAATATGGTATAACTTCCTGGAAGGCCGTTATGGATATGTTTTGTATTTTTTCTAGAATGTTTCAAACAAAAAATTAATTTTTTTAGGTGTTGTAGGACAAGAGCCAGTTCTATTCCGTGGAACAATCCATGATAATATTTCTATTGGCTGTCCAGATGCCACACGCGAAGATATCCAGCATGTTGCTGAGATGGCTTACGCTCATGACTTCATTACCAATTTACCAAATGTAAGCAAACTCCATTTTGAATAAAATGTTGCATGAGATAAATCCACTACCTGTACGTTCATAAAGTAACTTTCCAATACTGAGCACAGGTATATTGTCATATCTGAAGAGCCTATAGCATAATCCACTACGCAGGTTCAATATGGATTGGTTTTAGACCAGTTATTGGCCAGCTCAAGGATCGAAAGTTTTTATGTCGCCCGAAGTCCACTGATATGACTTATTGTCACCTAAAGATGACAATGGCACCGATGGGTTTACGTGCTCTCGTTGCCTTACTTGAGTGAGGACTGGAAATGTTGCCACTTGCGGTCACCCATCATCCTACCGAGAGCCCCAACTGTAACTGATCACTGACGGGTACGGGTTTCTGCTAACCAATAAAGAGCACTAATCATGCATCATACGCTCTTGTTAAGGGATATGTAGAGCTTGGGTTAGATAGATAATCACCAACCCAAGGGTCAACCACTCAGGTTGATCACTAACCTACCCTACCTATTGACCGCCTGTAGTTGTTTATCTCAGGCGATGACTTTATGTGGAAATATTTTTTACAGGGATATGATACTATTATAGGAGAACGCGGAGCATCGCTGTCTGGAGGTCAGAAACAGCGTATTGCTATTGCTCGATCTCTGCTGCGAGATCCAGCAGTTCTGCTTCTAGACGAAGCTACTTCAGCACTCGATCCTTATTCCGAAAAACAGGTACAGGCAGCTTTAGACAAGGCCAGCGTAGGACGAACCACTATAACAGTTTCCCACAGGTGTTACTTCAATTATATAATTTAAATACAAGTATAACTACCCACTTTTAGAAAAATAGTCTAGATCACAAAGTTTATTTCAGATTGTCAACTATTGTGAACGCAGACCGTATAATCTGTATGGACCAAGGTGCAATTGTGGAGCAGGGTACTCACGAAGAGCTTATGAAATTGAAAGGTAAGCTGTAAGTGAAAGTAAGAATTATACTTAAAATTCAAAGGTCATAAAATGTTATTTGTATGAAGGTAAAACATACTGTACACACGTTAGTTTTGTACACTACTTTATAAAAGGTAAAAAAAAAACATTTTCTCGTAACTGATTGTTCAAGAAAAACTGAATAAAATTAAATGTCAGATAATGATTATTGTATTAAAGATAGAAATGTACATATTATTATTAATTTAATTATATAATAAAAAGTAACAGCACGGATTATGTTTAAAAATTTACAGGATTCTACTTTAAGTTAGTGACCACTGGTAATGAAAGCAAGGAAACCGAAGTTATAGAAACCTTACCAGAAGAGGGCGACGGAGAAGAAGATATGAATTTGGCTCTTGCTCCAAGGATGGATATCAAGAGACGATCAAACAGAAAAGTACACAGAGTTCATTCCGTTAAAAGAGGTAAAGAATACTGGCATAATCGCTGATTTGTTTTATAATGTTTTAAAGGATGATATAGTATGTCCATCAGCTGCAGATATTCATATAGCCTATCATCTACAGAAGGGAAATGAAATCGTCGAAGAAACGCCAATTGTTTTTTACCCGTAGTTGTACCGCATCGCTCAACTAGTAGTGTTGTACGCAAAATTCTTCTGGTTGTATCATGCGGTAAGACAACGGGTGGCAAACTGTTTATCGCAAGGTGGCATGTGTTTGATGACGTTTTTTACCTGTAAGTATCCTACACGATGACTGTAGATGAATGAAGACTGATGATGAATATATATTTAATATATAATATGTCCGATATGTATCAAATATGTACAACAGTTGGGTTTGATTGTATTATGCTATTGCTATTTTAGTTTCTTTGCTTCAACGTTTTAATAGTCCTCTATTTAAAGAGGGCCTCTCCTCATACAGAGAAAGCCTGGAGCATACTCCACCACCCTGCTCCAGTACCGATCCATGGAGGGAATGTTTACCACCGCTGCATAGCCGTGTCAATTATTCTGTTAAAAAGAAGCCATACACAACTGAGGTTAATTAAGTTCCTTAGGTTGAATACTTTTAAGTTACTTTAGGTACCTACCTACCTAATCTTTAAATACGGAACCCTAAGCAATGTACTAAATACTTTCTCATTACAGACTCTCATGATTGGATGACTCCTCGTGGGTCTATATCTTCCGTTATGTCAGCGGGTCTACAGAACTTCGTGAACAGCGCCGATTTTGAGACCGAGGAAGAAGAGGACGAAGATGAGGTAAGTAATTTTCATACATATTGAAAGCTATTTCATGATATACCCAATTGTAACCTCTTACCAATATATGTAGGTGTACTTATATATTTTAAATATCTCAAGAACTTTACTGATTATAACTAACGCAATGTGACAATGATTATTTTAACACCTTTTAACAATATCATTATTATATTTATAGAAGGTGAAACTAGTAAGCGACTGGCAACTATTGAAGTTGAACGCGCCAGAATGGCCCGCCCTAGCGCTGGGCTCACTCGCGGCGTTCATCCAGGGTGCTTGCTTTCCGGTCTTCGCTTTACTATTTGGTTTCTCCGGGGGTGTGAGTAGTTGTTATATACTTACTTTATACTTGCTTTCCTGCTTAAAATATTTGGTCACTATCTATACATATAAAAATCAATGTTTGTTTGTCCTTTATAGATTATGAAATGGTAGAAAATAGAGCACTATTATAGTTAAAACTTTGGGATAGATTCCTTGTTATTGTTTTCTTTTCTACGTTCTTATTATGCGGTAAGGCATTTAATGATAAAATAATATGCACAATACTTTACCTTCAGATATTCGTATTACCTAATCGTGATGAAATAATATACTTGGCGGACTTTTACTCGGGGATGTTCTTGGTGGTAGCGGCTGTCGCTGGAGCTTCCATGTGTCTGCAAAGTGTCACCTTTACGAACTCTGGTCTTAAAATGACTTCAAGGTTGCGGCAGCAGTACTTCTCGGCATTGCTTAGACAGGTAAAGTTACATTATTCTTATTACGTTCCCTACTTATGTTTCTATGTCATATTAGGTACATTTATGGTTCCATGAAACACTAAGTTAAAATCTCCTAATATGAGGAATACATACCATATTCGACCTTCCATCACATTGGTAATTTTTTCAGGAGATAGGTTTCTTTGACAAGGAATCGAACACAGTGGGAGCGATGTGCGCTCGACTGAGTGGAGATGCGGCCGAGGTTCAGGGCGCAACAGGTCTGCGGGTCGGCCTCATTCTACAGGGAACTAGCTCCGTCGTTGTCGGTTTCATCATGGCCATATGTTACAATTGGAAACTGACGCTCGTCGGCACTGCCTTCCTGCCTATTGTAAGTATTACATAAAAGCTATAATTTTTCTTATTCCCCTAATTAGTGGACATACTGGTACTTAATATCCAAGTTATAAATTCAGCGTAACTGAACATGTTTGAAAATATTAGCTTCAAACAAAAAAAAATATATGGATTTCCTCATGTATTTCGCCAAAAAATGTAATATTAGACTAGTAATAATGTTGTGCAAATTACCAAAGAAACATCTGCAACTTACTAACTATCCGACACGGTATAAAAGTTTATCGAATTACCAGTAACCCTGTATAAATGAGCACGAATATGGAGAACAGTGTAGGAAAAGTAATAAAGTGAAATAGCAGAAAGCTCTTTAATATTAATATCGGTCAACTCATATGAGAGTGTTTGTAATTTGTAGATGGTCGGCAGTATATGGTTAGAAGGCATCGTCTCTCAAAAGTCTCAAACCGATGAACGGGCTGCAATGGAATCTGCTACGGCGATCGCTACGGAGGCTATCGTCAGTATCAAAACCGTGCAGAGCTTAGGTATGATTTATAGTATTTAAAATATTTTATAAAATGAATAAAACGGTAAAAAAGTAGGCATTCATGGGCTACCTATATGCCCCATCCTTCTTACGATCAAACAACAAGATCTCAAGGCTAGTAAGCAAGTACTACCATGGAATACTAGTCGTCCATGGACTACACAGGTTAATGCTCGTACATAAACTATCACCATTTTTTTTAACCAAACTTATATTGAAACTGTGTGAAATGGCTTTACCGGTTTCAGTGTCAAAGTAATACCACAAATCCTTCGTTTCTTATTTGTTAAGACAACTGCTTTTGTGTTATAATTGTGTGATTATGGGTGATGTTGACCACTTACCACCAGGTGATTCGGTTTACTGTACATAAAAAAAAC
>DWJZ01006804.1:0-12676 GCA_018249125.1 Asbolis capucinus
ACTTTTTAACAATTAAACGCTTACTCACTCATGCCGCAGAACAAACATTAGTCTGTCTCTTAGTCGGGAATCGAACCGTGTACATAGATTTTGGACTATAGGAGCTATATCTTATTAAAGTTAGACAGGCCGGTTGGTTTAATTTTTATTGAACCTGACTACTACACCGGTGGTCGTGGTTCGAATCCCACCCACGTCAAACTTTTCTGTGTTGAGCAGGAATGTTTGTTCTGTGTGTCTGGGTGCGTAATAGAAATATCTATTTGAGTATGTATTTAAAAGTATATATGTATGTTTATCAGTTATCTGATCACAATAGCACAAGCTAACGCTTAGTTTCGGGTCAGATGGCCGTGTGTGAGATGTCCAAAAATATTTATTTATTTATTATCTTATTAAAGTGATCGGTGCCAGCCTACCACTTTCAACATTGGTCTCTCGAATAGGACTGGTTTCGAATCCTGCGAGCACCTCTAAGATAACAAATTATGGGCTAAGTATATTAGAAATGGATTATCACTTGCTTCGGTGAAGGAAAATATCGTGAAGACCCTGCATTCTAGACAGTTCCCTATAAAGTTTTTGAAGGTGTGTGAAGTGTGTTGGACTAAGGCCTGTATTTTGTTAGCCCCGAGCCCAGCATTGGGACAGTTCTAAGCAAGAACGTATTGAGCATATCTTACCCGTGGAGAAGGCGTCCTTCTTGGGTGGTTCGTTGTAACTGAGGTTTGAACTGGATGCCCAGCCGCGGCCCGCCTTCTCCTTGTCTGCACCGTTTTCTTCATCACGACCTCTGCCAACATCAGTAAATGTGTTAGAAACATTGTCCACAATAAGTGGTCTAAAAAAATGTAAGCCGAATTAAAAAAAACGGGAATAAAACCAAAACGGCTGCGCCATTATTATTAACATGGTATTAGGCGCACCCCGACTTCATTAATTTTTTTTTTTGAACAGTTTAAATTTTTTTAAGGGTCAATTATTTCATACTTCTAAATATTTTTGTTTTATATTTGTATATGCTTATGAGTAATTACGACTTTGTCACAGATTTAGTCGAAACCCCGCATTGCTTTTTCCCCGTTGTTACAAATTCAATAATCTTGTCAAGATTTTTCGAAAAGTATTGAACCAATTTAAAAAAAGCAGATCCAGCTAGAATTTAAACTCATTGAAATAACGTTTGAATTATCTAATTCGGTCAAGCCATCTTCGAGCAACCGACGTACATGGCTTAAAAATTGTATATATTCAAACATAGAATATTCATCTGTTTTGAAGTCTGTTATACATATACGTAATTATCGCTGAATTAACAAGTAAGCACCTACTTCACTATTGAGACGATTTTACTAAAATCTATCAGAGTTAAAGTTCTCTATTGTAAACGAGCCCTTCCGTACTAATTATTTTTCAACACTGAAAATACATTGCCGTCCGTCAGTCCGTTTTTGTCATCTGTACAAATCTTCTGAATAACTTTTGTGTCAACAAATACTTTGTCGTACTTGTTTTTTTACAAAAATCATGTATTGTGACATTAAAAAGTTATTACGGTCCAAGGTTAGTGTGTTAAACTTGTGATATGACTATTTTATAAGAAAACTGTGACATTTTTATTGACTGGTTGGTTTACAAGTTTTGTACGTATGACAAAAACGGACATATATATGTATGTGCTATACCCGCACATTGTGCATGATTCCGGATTGCAGCAAAGTGATAGAGTATGTCTCCTCAGTTATGAGGAGAAATTAATCCCTAGTAGTTGGTTATTAATGGACTGAAGCCAACCTAGTTTGTGAAGGTTAAATGCATTTCAGTATTTCGAACAAAATTTCCTGACAACAACTTTAATGAGCGCTTCCGTCCAGTCTCGTTCATGTTAATTGTTTGCCGATGACAGTGGCCTATTTATTATCTGTTCGTTTGCGTTCCTCTCATTCTGTTAGTTTGGAAAGTAATTAGAGGTTTTATTTTACAAGATTACCTTAATTGTTATGTTATTATGTTAAAGGTTTATGAGTATTTGGGATTCGTTCAAATATTACTAATTTTTTTTAATTTTTTTTCCTCTTTCCTTAATCGTGCAATATGCTGTCTGTGTATCTACTGTAAACGTACATATTTAACACCAATTAAACAGCAAAAATTATCAGTGTTAGGTATACAATATTAGAACGACCTTTTTATACAATCACACTAGCTTTTGATATATGTAGGTTTTTATTTTTCTTTCCTACTTTCTGCAAAAAGAAGGGAACGGCCCGCCTAGAGAAATGTCTTTTCTGTTATTGTTCACGCCAAACTCTAGTTCGAAAATGTATTACATTTAGGAATTAGAGTTACATTTAGTGCGGAAAAACAGACGCTATATGTTTCTACACCATAAGTATATGCTATTGGCGTGATAAGAGAAAATACATTTGTAGAAGGGGCAGGCCATTGCAGTAAGCTCGATCAATAATTACCTACTTCAAAAGACCACAACGTATCGCTCCAGAGCGTATGATGAAGAAGAATGGAATGGAGGAAGACAAAGAGATTTTAGTGCTGTAACTGTCCATTTAGCTCGTAGGCTGGGGCACCTTGACTCTCTCCATTGTACGGATGGTAAGGCTCAATAAAACTGTAAAATTTAATTCGAATACAGTTTAGCGTTTTACGACGGACCAATGTAGAGATTGAGTATACAGAATGTCTTACAAATATTTCGTTTGTTTCACGTAGGAGTAAGCTACGTTACGTCAATCCGTCAGTTACGCGCCGTAATACAAACATTACGGAAAAACATTTAGAAATTTGGAATATTGCCATCATTCTCTTATGGTTTCGTTGTAGAACGATTCTATAACCGGAAAGCATTTTAGATTTGCTGAAACGTTGAACTAACTGTAGATATTGATATAACACCTAGAAGGAAGTGTCTCTACATGTAGATATTTGGATAATTTTAATTTTTACGTGTTAAGAATAGGCTACAATAGATGGTATTTGAAACGGAGTAGAATTAGCGTAATGGTTGTTATGTGAATAGACTACGAGTGGTGGTCGATCTATTTCCTACCCACTTATTTACTCCTCCAAATTTTTTACCTACTCACTTTTGAGGTTTAGAAGTCCATTGTGTTTTTGAGGGTGAAGACTAAAATCTTGAAATATATCGATTTGAATCATGAAAAAAATATAGATGCACTTTAACGTCATTTAATGCATCGTATTTGGTATTCGAAATAAGAAGTTTTAAAGTGATTTTTTTGTTTATGTTCGGGTTATCCCTCTCTGTAAACTAAACTGTTGATTATAATCCGAAAAAAAACACAGTAGCTTATCAATATAAGCTACAATTAGCAGTATTCTATGAATATAGAAGGATAGAGAGATCCAACGGGTTTATTATATAAAATTACGTTAACTACGAAACACTGCATAACGCGTGGTTTGACTCACTATCCCGGTATTTTGTAAGTTAACACGTTCACTGCGGCACGAGGTCGAAAATGCCTCAAGCTAAACATTTAAGCGGCTGCGGCGTGCGGAATTTATATTTTTGAATTGATTTGAATTGAGACTTTAGGCAGATGAAACCTCAAGCGCACTAAATGTTTCTGATATAAATGGGCTAGTAGTAATCTTGTGATGGTAATTACATAATTAATCTTATTCGATACATCAAAATAAAATAATAACGTATAAATGAGAGCTATCGACACTGGTGTAAGAACATTTTTTGAGAGACGTTTATAAGTGTCCATGCAGCCCGAGCGTGCAAGAATCGTTTTGTTGCGATTTTTCCTTATATTAGTGAAAAAAAAGCTTTCTCTGATTCCATTAATTTAGCTGAACCGGCCTGGCTGTCTTGAAATTTATCTGCCTAACACGTCTTACGGCCGGGCTCAATAAATAAATCACGGTAAACTAAGATATATCGGAATTTATATATTTCGGTTTTACCTACGACTTCAAATTCAGATTTCATTTGCTCATGTCTGTTTTTTATTGCCATTATTTGAGTCTTGAAATTAAATTACTTACTAGGTCCAGCCGCCAAAGTAATAAGTTAGGTACCCAAGTCGTTTATTAATTCAAAAGGCCAGCCTGGCGGGCTTCATGGAAAGATAGTAATATTTTAACTATTAATGGCTTAATAATATATTAATGATTTAATGTAATATAGCCTTTCACGAAGTTCTACCTGTTAGGAGCTTACTTCTGACATATCTTACGACCCTGAGACGTACTCGTACCTACTGTGGCATAACTATAACATTTGAGGCCCGTTGCAAAATCATATGGGGCCAGGGAAATTGTACACTTTGTAATGTATTTTAATAATTCATTGAGAAGGTTTCCCAGCATAACATCCAATAAAATACCTACATATAATAACTCCATAGCAAGAATTAGATATTATTTCCTATCTACACGATTCTATTTCTATTATCGTACTTGTGTGTAACTTCGACTGATTTTAAGTTTAAAATGTATACATTCTTTACTTTTTTTTAAATATCCATGGTTCTAGTGGCAGCTCTCAGGCCAGGGCCCAGCAAACCAGGGACCCGTGCCGTTTTGCCAGTCCTGCCATCCCATAGTTACACAACTGCTGGTGTACCAGCAAGGTATTGAGTCCATAAGCGGCTCTAATATGCCCCAGAGTACGTCCTATGTACAGAAGACGCAGCTAGTATGAAGAATCAAGAATTAAATATAGAAGGGAAATAATTGTAGTATCTATTGCAAATAAATGAAAATTAGCTACGTTTTTGTAACATTTTTCAAAATTGTGAGGTTATTGCAAACGATTTAAAATTTAACGTTCCGCAGACAAAAACAATTATTTTCTAACTCAACGATGCGGAAGACTGGATAAGCTAGCAGTCACTCAAACGTTTAATCTTCCGCAAACAAACGAGTCAGTACATTATTAAAATGCCAAACTTAACTCAAATAGATCGATTAAATAGCAATTTTGAGGAATGCAGCAGGGAGGTACTTGAACGGCCTTTCGTAACATTCTATCTCTGCGGACCTACCTAAACCTTTATGTTCTGTTAGTTTATTAGCAACTTTAAATATGTAAAACAAGGTTTTATTTGTTATTCCTTTGCTTAGTTAGTTATTTATATTAAGGATAGAATAATGAAGACGGCCAAAAAGATGTTTTTAAGGCGACTGTCTTTGACATGTCAGACATTTCTTGAAATTCCTATATAACAATGAACTGGGCAAACGGTGCGAGTGCCTTGAAGGTATACTTGACCTATATTTTGTTAAAATATGCATGGCATTCGAAGTAGGAGTCATTTTCCTTTTTTTTAGAATATCACTGACCGTGACGCTGGCGAGTTCCAAGTGGAGAGGCTCGGCGTAGATACTGCGAAATCGTCATCTTTTTTGCGACCTCCGTGCTCCTTGTAGTCGCGGAAACACCGCTTGCAGCGCGTCGGCCATCGCACCTGAGGATGGAACCCCAGAGGGCACAGCGGATCACCCTTCGCCAACGGGTACAAATGATGCATATTCAGAACACACGCACACTATCAAAAAATGCACCTCACAAATGTCAATGTTTATCTATTTAAATGCCACAAGTCTCACGACAATCGTCCAATCGCATTCCTCTGTCACGCATCATACACGTCTATCCTGGAAACGGAATCTCGTCCGTGCAACCGATCACGCATCACTGGATAATTTATGGAATGGGTTTTACGCTAAAAATAATAATTTATTTAACTAGAAACGTGGTCGAAGCTCGTACGTCCGCACCGCACACTGGCAATAAAAATATCCCACCGCTAGCACCGAACCGGGCGACCTAAATCGGCGGCTCCGAACCGGCCACTCAGGGCTTCTGCAAGATTCGAGCCGCGCAATACAAATATTATGCGTTGCGAGTATTCCGTGATGCAACTCGTGAGGAGCGTCGCTCTGGAAGCGAGGTGCGTAAAGGATTTCGCGGAGTGGATCGCGGGAGGAGTAGCGGCGCGAGCGACGTTGGAGCCGGCTCCCTGGGGACTGGCTGCGACGCGGGCAGCGTGCCAACACTGGCCACCGGCTGCTGCGCCACTTATGCTCTATCACTTGTATACCGACGGGCCACACGCTCGCTCCTTTCAATAAAAATAAAACAGTATACGCGTCAGGACGGCCCCGGGAGCGCACACCCGCCTGCGCCTGCGCCGATGCGAGGTGTTGCAATAATTAGTTCCTTCTTATATCTTTCATCGCTTTCCTCAAATAGATCGCTGGGTGAATAGTGGTAAAAACATTCACCGAACGTCAGAGCGATATTTCGTTTTGTTGTATTAAAAATCGGCCGCACGTCACGACTTCATGAATGGGCATTGACGTCAAGTGCTTTGGTGGGTACGAGAAAATTACAATTATAAAAATACTACAAGATGAGACTAAACTGACTGACTGAGATTTGCATTCAACCCTTACTGGCCCACTACTGATTACGGATGACTCCTCATAGATGAGGAAGTCTTGTAAAACTAAAAATCGCAAGCTAATTTCCACGTGAAACGAAGCTACACTTTTCAGTTGAGAAAACCTAATTTTTTGTCCTAAAATTCTCTTCATAAAACGGCTTGATTCTCGTAACAGTATTATCACAGTAGATATTATTATGTATATTTTGAATGGGCTTGAATCCATTAATGTCTCAATCCTGAGCACAGGTTGTCCCTTGTGACTGATGAGGCCCAGAGCATACTCCACCAGGCTGCTCCAGTATTGATTGGTGGAAGTGATGGTAGCCAACCTAAGGCTCGGAAGTTTTTATGCCAAGGATGTGTGATGGATGTGAAGGTGTGTGAAGTCGACATTATAAGTGGACACCCGAGCCCAATAGTGGGATATCTATGGGTTGCAATTAGTATATCTTGAATAGTACCTAGTAAATCGCGACTTATTCGGCCGCCATCTAGTGTAAAACCATTATTACTAAATCGAATTCTTCCTCATCTGTTTGTATTGGCGGGAAAACATGTTTACAAATATATAACAGTAAATATAAACAAGAATTACTTTAGCAATTAATTATTTTAGTTAAAACATTATGTTCAAGATCGAAACTAAAACAACAGTAAAATAAGAATATTTATTGTCCATAACTAACAAATAAACAACTTGTATACATTTCAGACTTATTATTTAAATTCGCAATATCTGTCATAAGTTTTGTGTAAATAATGATTATATAGTTTGTATAAAATTTCCCTGTTAGCATACAATGTAGTAATATATAGTAGTTGTAGCATATAATAGTATAAGTGATGTAGGATATTTTGTGTTTGAGGTCTATACGACCTCAAGGTCAAACTTAACAGAAATCCCCTTCGTTCAAAGGTTCGTCTTCCTTCTTATCATACACGAGGGTCTTGTAGATAACCTCCTCAAAATGCAACGCGTTCAGTCCTTTCGGCTCTGCGACTTTGATCTTTACATCACCAGGATACAATATTTCACCTTTATTCTTCGTACATCCCATTACCAGGGATTTTTGCAATTTGTCAATGCATGGAATCTCTGAAATATAAAAATATTACTTATTTCATTTCTACTAATCCGCACTTGGCCAGGGTACCTGTACCCCTCAAATTGTAAGTGGAGATTCGCGCTCAGCAGTGGAAGTGTTATGGATTGCAAATTTATGACTTATTTTGTATTTTTTGAAATGTAATCCTAAAATTATAAATGCGAAAGTTTGTGAGGATGGATGGATGGAAGAATGGGTGGAAGGAAGAATGGAAAAGGAACAAATCTCTTTGAAGTAAGTACTACTGAATAGAATATTAATAAAAATACAATGAGACCGTCAAGGTTAGAGGCGGAGCTTTAAAATAATGCACGGTGATTGGTCGGATCAAACTTGTGCTACATCATATATCACAAGTATATCTCAGTATATGACATAATATAAGGTCGATTGGCCTCATGTTTTTCAGGTTTTAAGTAGCTAAAGGAGCGTTTGATGATGAAAAAAAGAAACGAACAAAAGGAGTCGGTATATTGCTGACCTCTGATACACCAACCGTTTTGGACGGGTACCATATGAGGTGGCAGTGGTGCTGCGCGTCTATTACTTCCAAGCTGGCAGGCAACGCGTTAGTGACACCCCAGTTTAGTGTTGCTTATGACCTTGGGCGGCGATGAATGATGTAACTGACCTGAGGTAACAACTTTTTTGATGGGGGTCCCGAGTGAGGCCTCGATGACCCGCACGTCCCGGACGAGCTGCTCGAACTCTGGCGGCGTCAGGGAACACACGTGGTCTGTGCCCTTCATACCCTTGTCCAGGGTTATGTGCTTCTCTAATACCTGCAATTGGACACAATTTTATTGGAACACTGAATTGAACTATATTTGTGACTAACTATATCTTTCTCATAACTGAGAAAGCCTAGAGCATATTACACCACACGGATCCAATGGAGGTTGGTCGAGATATGTCTATAAATCTTTTACTAATACTTGAAAATGCTACTAAGATATTATAAATTGGAAAGTTTGTAAGGATGGATGGATGTTTGTTACTCAGTCACACGAAAACTACTGAACGGATCGGAATGAAATTTGGCACAGGAATAGATTACAGTTTCGAATAACGCATAGACTACTCTTTAACAAACAAATAACGCCGGCGATGCCGCAAGCAAAACCAAGCATATAAGTTAAGGTATTTTGGGTCAAAGATTAATCTTAGAATCTTTTCATATGTTGACATTACTAACTACTATTACATACATTACTAATAACCCAAAATGATATTTTTCTGACGTGGAATCTAGGTAGTGTACTTATATGTACTTATCAAAAAAGGACCCAGAAAAGGCTTTGGACTTTTGCGTAAAACCTCTTGAGTACAAGACCTTGCATGGCATCTATTGTAGTCTTGCCAAAGAACGGATAAGACAATATTACCGTTCAACAAACTTAGTTTCATACTGTAAATTGATATGACATACATTTTATCTGTCAATTTATCTTCTGTTTTTATAAGGAACAGGAAGAAAAACCCCGTCACGGAAGTTGACTTCTTCGATAAACAGTACAGTCTCGAATAATAACAAAAGTTTGTTTCAAATAAAATAATACAAGTTAAGTACAAAAAATATAACAAAACATTGTGTGCAATCGTTTAACCAACCGTTGAATTCATTCGATGTTTGAAATCTGTTGACAAATATAAAGAAAGAATAACATTTCTTACTAATATTTTAAATAGAAAAGTTTGTGTGAATTGATGTTTTTTACTCCCTCACGCAAAAATAAACGGATTTGAATTAAATTTGGATAGAGATTGATTATAATCTAGAATAACACTCAGCTGAATTTCTACCAATATCACGAGCGAGCGAAACCGTGGTTGAATCCTTTCTTATTATTTTCTTAAATACCTGTTGCACTTTTACAAAGCGTGACGTCACTAGATTTTTTAATAATTACGTAATATTTAATGGTAGGTTATAGGCTTGATAATTATATATCTTGGAAAAAATAGTCTATATATTATTCGAGACTATGGACTATCTGTGGTAAATTCCATTCAGCCCTGTTATTAATCGATTTAAAAAAATATATAATTCACTAAACAAAAATTTAAATTGAAACAGAGTATCAAATTTCAAATGTATCGAAGAAAACATGTGGATGTTTTTCACGATTGTTCGTGTACTGTATCCGTGATAAGATTTTACGATTCTTTACATTTTAGGAGTGGCTTATAGTAGTGTTATACCAACTTAATAATCTGTATAATGAACAAATATATGAAGTATTTCTTTTTTAATTTTATAAACAGGCAAACGAGTAGAAAGGTCACCTGATGGTATGTCATCACCGCCACCACATTAACAACACCAGACTGGGCTGTTAGTAACGCGTTGACTGTCAGGAAGGAAGTAATAGAGCCATTTACGCGGGAGAAAGATGCAAGGGAAGCAGAATATTGCTAAAGCAACTGGCATCAATAACGACAACACGTTAGAACCGTTTCAGGACAGGTGATAGAAGAAGAATGAGAAGGAGGATGACTAAGCGACGGAGAGAAAAAGAGGAGAAATTATTTCATATATTTAGTGTAACGCATTAAATCCAGAAAAATCTAGCTTGAAGGGCCTAGCCTAGACGATGGGTAGGTACGCCTACTGTATATGGTTACTTATTATCTAATGATGATGTACTGAAGAACATTTTTAATCTTCATCATCTCAACCCATTACGGGTTGAGCATGGGTCTCTTCTCTGAATGAGAAGGTTATGGCCATAGTCCACCACGCTGGCCAATTGCAGATTGGGAGACTTCACACAACTTTGAGTTTTGCAAACTCCTCGGCATGCAGGTTTCCTCACGATGTTTTCCTGCTGAAGAACATTATAATAATTTAAATACCTTAGCTCCAAGTGCTATCGCACCCAACGCAACAGCCGTGCCCAGTTCCTGTCCAGAATACCCAACAGGGACATCAAAGGTATTCTTATAATCTTGTAAGACAGTCAAGTTGCAGTCTTCAAAGGGCACAGGATACGCCGATATGCAGTGCAGCAAACAGAACTGCTTGTGTTGAGCCGACACTATGTCATAGATCGTCTTGACAGCAGACTTGTCGACCATTCCGGTGGAAATAATCAGAGGAACTTTCTTGGACGCAGCGTATTTCAGGAACAACAAGTTGTTCGAGTCGCCCGAACCTATTTTGATGAATGGGACTTTTATATTAACCAGGAAGTCAAATGACACCTGAAAATAACATCAGTGTGAGGTATTGCATGGTGGGAACAAACAATTTCTGTAACCAATTATGGACCACTGTGCAGGGGTCACTGAGCCCAGAGCATACTCCATCAGGCTGGTTTGATGTGGATTTGTGCAGAATTTAATAAACTCAAGTCGGATCCAACCCAATCCATTTCGGAAGGAAACACATGCTTAGTAAAAGTATATTCACTCTTGACTTGAATCTTTGCTAATATTATAAACTTGAAAACTCCCGCTTCGCTTAGGAAGAAACAGTTACCAGAAAAATTAAATTGTGACGTAACTATAAGACATATGGTATCGCGGACTTATGTATTTGTAGATAAAACTGTAGATACATCACTTTACATTATCAATAATTTCCACAGCGTACGCGGATTTTCTTCGTTATTTTTTCACATTTTGGGAGACATTATCGAGATTTTCATATCGACTCCTAACGTTTTTGAAATTACTTTATAGCCTATGTTCATCAGGGGTATTTTAGGATTCTAATGATAAAATAATTTTTCAAATCGGTCCAGTCGTTTCAGAGCTTATTCTCCTCAAACAAACGATCAATCAAATGTTTCTTCTTTGCAATATTAGTAAAGACAACCAACCAGGTACAATGGGTTAATTAGGTTAAATGTAGAATACTCTTTTTTATTTTTGTTCGTTGGCAATTCAACTAACATAAGTGCATATTTATGCGGACAGTATTGTGTTACATTTTTATGGGAAGCGTCATCTAGTACATTCTTGATCGTAAGTAATAATATCATAGTGAGCGATCGTGGCCATTGAAGACCAATTGGTCCAGCTATAAGGAAATCGCCTATTATTTATTTCACACAGACCCCTTGTACTCCCCTATTTCGAATGGTGGGAATGATACCAATCCGATTGCGAACTCGTTCGATAATAATATTAACGACTTTTAGTACGATATTTTGTTATCCAAGACTACATCGCAACTTATTTGCTGGAATCGTAGCGATATTGTTTGAATTTAAAAACCAAAGAAACCTGATTAAAAAATGTACATTACCACAGAGGGCACATAAAGCCCGTTGTTATCTTTATATTCTGGTTAAGACAAGTCGAAGGCTTTCAGGCGGCACTTGGGTTAGCTACACCTTTTTACCCATTCACACTGGAGCAGCGTGGCGGATTAAGTTCCAAGCCCCCTCAGTTATAAAGACAGACACGTGCTCAGCAGTATGCAGTAACTGTTGAAGTCATAGGCCATAGTCTGCCACGCTGGCCAAGTACGGCTTGGTGGAATTCACACAACTTTTGAGAATTAGAACTCGGAGGAGGGCAGGCTTCCTCACGATGTTTTCCAGCATCGTAGCAAGTGATAATTAACTGACACACACATAACTGTGAAAATTACAGGTGAATGCAGGCTTTGAACCCAGGTCTGACCTGTTCGAGAGATCAACTTTCAAACCACTATTCAACCAACATTAATAATTCTGATCAGACGATATATTCTACATTTAAAGTGGTCAATCTTCGTGATATACAAAACTTATCAAAATTTGTTTAACAGTATGTAAATAGGTATTATTCCGTATACAAATTGTGATATTTGTATTTATGTATCACTGTTATTTGTATGCGATAATAGTGTTAAGGTCTTCCTCGGCTCACAGTACCGGTGTAATGTTACTTATGTTACTAAGTTACAAATAGAGACTGGACAGCCTTGAGTTAGTTTGCGGCTTGTGTTCAACTTAGAGCCTTAGAGCTTACAAGGAATTTTGCGAAATGGACAGGTTAAATACGTGCAATTGTAAAATGTAACGATTATTAATGTAACAATTGTTAAATATAACAATTGTACAATGTAGCATTTTAAAATGTAACAATGTAAATTATAGCAAATGCAAATTACAATAATCCATTGTAAAATGTAAC
>DWJZ01006805.1:0-12674 GCA_018249125.1 Asbolis capucinus
CAAAATTTATAATTTATATAAATATATATTATATGCGGTATTTATTTATGTTTTATTTCAATATATATTTTGTATAAATGTTTAATTAATATTAGTAAAATACCTACCATCAGCATTCTCCACATCCATCCAGGGTTGACTGGTGAACAATGCCATTAGGCATAAAATTTTGCCCTTTGTAACTTCTTGTAAGGTTGACATAAATATGAATAAAAAAATTAACAATAAAAAATCCTTACGTCAATTATAAAATTAATAACAAAATATATGTATATAAAAAAGATCTACAATAAAGCCTAGTTTCGATAGACAATATCTATGTATGTGTCACCTGCTTTATAGATATAAAATTAAAAATATATATATTAATAAAAAAAAATTTTTTGGACAACTCTAACACGGCCATCTGATCCCAAACTAAACATTAGCTTGTGCTTGGGGCCAGCGTGCTTCCCTGCTCGTCCTTGTAGCACTTGAATGATTAATAAATAATATAAAAAGTGCTAAGTCGTTCTTCCACATGTCTTAAATAAAAGCGACGTTTCTAAAATTGAAAAATATTTCTTTTTTTTCAAAAATGTTTGTTAAGTTCGTTCAAATCAGATCTTTGGAAGAAAAATGGTTAAATTTATTTACTTAGTTGCCAAATATTTACTTATAATTTTTGTTCTTATTTACTGAAAGTTGTACACTATCTTAAAACTGCGTAATAATTTGCCTGGTATAAAGCCCTGCCTTATTTATGGTAAAAAAAATACTCGGTGCAAATTCCAGATACACACTTACAACAAGGCCATATTTTAAAAAGTTTTTTTCTTTCAGTATTTTACATATTTCGGTATATTATTGCCGGTATACTGATCGTATTTCAGTGATAGCCTAGTGGTTTGAACGTAGGTCTCGAGAGGTGGGCCGCTCACTTGCAGCGTGCACCTCGTATTTTCAAAGTTCTGAGCGTATCAAAGTTAGCACTGACTCCAGATGAAAGTTCTCCATAAAATTCTCAAAGGATCGTGAAGTCCCAACATGCCAGCGAGAGGAGATCTGAACCTAGTAGTGGGACAGTTATGGGTTACAATCATGATGACCATACATATTTCGGGTGCACATAGAAATGTTGAAAACTAGCAAGCGTCCTCGGTTCAAATACTTTAATTCAACTCGTTTTACGCAAAATAAAATCCCGGGTCGACTGAATTTTAACGGGTCGCCCCGAAAACTAGCTACTGTTGATATATATCACGCCTATGTTACATAATATGTGTTTGGTTTGTCATAACAAGAATTTGGTACATTTATTTATTAATTCTCTACATTTCGTTTGTGTTACAGACCAAATAAACATATTATCTTTTTCTAAATTGGAAAAGTAAAGCGAAAAGATCCAATTGACAGATTGATCCTTGACAGGCAGCTTGGTCTAGTGGTTAGTGAACCTGACTACTATACCGGAGGTCGTGGGTTCGATTCCCACCCAGGTCAAACTTTTCTGTGATGTTTAATAGAAATATCTATTTAAGTATGTATTTAAAAGTATATGTGTATGTTTATCAGTTATCTGATCATCATAGCACAAGCTAACGCTTAGTTTGGGGTCAGATGGCTGTGTGTGAGTTGTCCAAAGATGATATGATATTCAATCCACATCATGATCAAATATGAAACCAGTTCATCAAAATACTTTCAATTATCAGTACGTTAGTCAATTAAAAAGATTTAGGCATAAAAATATCATCGTGTTCAAAACAATTTAAAGAAAATCTTAACAAATTGTACACTTACACCATCCTCGGGAATCTTTCTCTCTATTGATGAAAACCGCATGAAAATTCGTTTAGTAGATTTTGTGTCTATCGCGAACATCCAAAAAGACTCAGTGAACAAAGTTTTTTAATATAAAGTAGTGATTTACATACTGGCCGGTTTTTCAACTCACTACTATGGACAGTTGCGTAACTACATACCAGTATATCATCTCAAGCCCGTTACTAATTCATTGGATGGTGCCCCAAAATGAATGGTCACATTGTAATTTTATTTCGAGAAATCATTGAGATGGTTTAAAAAAAAACACAGAGTAATGAAATGTCCGTTACACATACGAGTACATCACGCATAAATTTCACAGTATCACTGCATTTCTTCAAAACTTGTATTTTAATATTATTTATGTACAATGTATTCAAACTTTAGGTACCTATAGGCCTAATATATAAAAGTCAGTATATATAAAAGTAGACACTAGTCAAACAAATTAAAAGCGACCTGTCAATTTTAATGTTTTGATCTAATTTCTACGTTCACAATTACTAATAGAGTAATGCGACTTGTAAATTTATCATTTCCTAACATCTAAATTCCACAAACATAAACATTATTTTGAATATTAAATGTGCCTCGAGTATGTATATCAATTATAACTGAATTAATTATTTAACCAATAATAATTAACAAATATTTTTATGTCAGTTCATTCGCAAAACGCTACCAATGAATTCTCAACAAAATATTTTCAATATACTATTTGCTAGGAAATTTCTGTTAGGCGTTGTACACTAGCGACCGGCGAGCGACCGCTGAAGCGGCGCGAATGCAAGGTTGCCAACAAACTGCAGTATTTTATTACATTACGCTATCCTTATCACTAATATAAAACCAGAAGACAGTAGGTATGTATATGTTCTTGGAGCAAATTCGATCTGGAATTTTACCATTAGAACTAGACTATGTGGTATGATGGTAAAATATTCACATCGAATTTGGATCGATATAGTTACCTATAGGACAGTTTGTAACATAAACTCACAAAAGCGTGAAAATGTTTTTGTTGTAGTAATATAGAGGTGTAACTTCGATCACGGGAACTTAATAGGTTAGAATATTTTGATGACAAACTGATGCTTTATGCGACATTTTTCAGTTTTTGCACAGCCTCAAAAAAAATAAAGATTTGTGAGCACAGCTCGTTAGAGATTACTGCCAATTTACAAAATAATAACTAACTTAATTAAATCTTAGTCGCCTGCCGTGGCGGCCTCGTCACCGAACCACGTCGTCTCGTAATGAAAATATAGTAAATTGAAAAGTATATTTGACACGAATAGCAGTTGCTTGCTAATTATGGCGCGCGTAACGATTTCATGGTAGAGCGAGGCGGCGAGCTCGGAGGCAGCAGTTAAGTTTATCAACATTGATAAAGGTAAGCGATCGGTTATGTGGGTCGGTGGTCGCTGGTCGCTACCACTAGTGTTGTGTGCTGCCTGCTCGCAGTTACTTTTGTCTGACTTTTCACGAAACGGATAATCTTGTTTTTTTTTCATATAGACGTCGACTTAGCAGCGCCGGTGGATAATCCAACAGCACATTGTTAACAATATTATGATTCTCTTAGTGCCCACCACAATGTCGTGAAATAACACTAATAATGTAATAACATAAGCTTTCTTTTATTAAAAAGCTAACGCAACGTAAAAAACCCACTCTACATACAATGCAAATCGGATTTGGAATTTACACCGAGTTTAAGTAAATAATATGCAGAAACAATTTCGATGCTAGGAAGCAGGTCCAAATTTTTACATTTATTATTTTTATATTCATTTTGTGTTTTATATTAATTGTTGGGGATTATCTTAAATTCCACTTGATGGTAAGTGGCACTGTACTTAGTCATAGACGTTCAAGCGCACTAACGCGTTCATAATTCGACGCCTTGTTTTCATTGTAAGCGATTGAAAAATTGAAGCAATAGTGGACACAGTCGGTAGGAGGATGAGAGACCCTTAGTGGCAAAATTTTCATGCGTCTGTCCGTGCTTCGAAGGGCATCTAAAGCCGTCGGTCCCAATTTTCTTAATTGACCGATAAGACACGACGAACAGCTTTCAGCGGAATGAAAACTTCCGAAACTTGGGATGGCCACTAAGCCGCATTGCAGCTGCGTGGTGGAGTATGCTCTAGGGCTCCTTAGTATGAGAAACCCTTGCTCAGTAGTGGGCCATCAATGGGATGAAGAAAACAGTAATAACCTAGTCACTCCAGTCTTATAGATTATAATTAAATGGGAACAAAGCGAACCACTTATCTAGTGTTTCGAGGTATGGATGAGGAAGGACAGGGCTCCTTAGTCTCAAAAACGTTGCCGGTGTGTAAATAACTCCTAATGGCAACCCTATTAACAGTATCGATTTGCGCAGTTTTTTATTGATACACGCCGCGTTGGTCGAGCTTTTGATGGGTCGAACGGGATGATCGACCATTTTACATTCATTAGAAGCCTTACAGCTTCAGTGGTCGAATACCATATCGAATGAAAACGCATGATCATTGTTCGTGTGTGCATCTGAAAAAGTATATCTACAATCCAAAATACACGTAGATACCCAATTATGCCGGTTAAGTAACTCTGTTTTTGTCAAAAAAACAAAACATTTCAAAAAAGATGCACTTTCGCACACGAGCTGCTACATCGCCAAAGTAATAGTAGAAAAGTCCTTACAATTGTTACTGAAAACACTTGCGCAAACACCATTAGTTTTTCATACGCTAGTGCCGGGCTGGCGCGCGTGCGCTCCTTACGTGTTACAAGACGATTTTTTTTTTCAAAAAGTTTCTTGTCGGTCCTGTGTCGACGGGCCGACCCGAGCGGATGAGCAAACTGTTGCTGCACTAGTTTGTTCGCCCCGGCTCGTGTCGGCCCGTGCCACGCCTCAACGCTACACGTGACTGGGATTGGTTCCGAGGACCGAGGGTTTACGTGAGACCACGCTTTTATATTAACTAATTCTGGTTATATAAGTTGATACTTTATTCGATTCTTAGTTAAAATCCATCTTAAATCTGCATACGTCACCACTTCGTTCAATTATAAAATCTTGTTAGTATACGATTTTAAAATTGTCATTACCGGATTCTGTTATGTCATTCTCTTCTATTCTTGGATTCGTCAACTCTACACTCACTCTCTTCTCTTTCATATCCTCTTTTACAAATCCGTTCATCTTTTCTTTAGTCATCTACGTCTCCTGTCCACCCACATTCTATCGTTCACTCTTCTTCTCACATGCGTTTCGAATTTGTAATCTTCAACACGGTATCATAAAAAACCTTTTAACCATCTCACACATAATTTCCTTTTTTTCCAACGAAATCAAAACGCACATACTATAACCTATATTATAACAATCAACAAGGTAGAGGAACTTACTCTGTACTAAACAGATAATTAATATTTTTTACAACAGTAAATGGTCTTTAGAAAATCTTGTAGTAACGACAAACATCAGTTTTGCCCAGATAGAATATTATAACTGAGTTATAGATTACTGACGGAACTGAATTGCAATAGTTTGAAAATGACTCCATTTCACAATCTGTTGCAATAATAACTTATTATTTAATACATGAATAAGATAACCTGATTGTATATTAGAAAGAAGTGATTCTGTCTGGTTCAGTTCTATCTTAATTCTTAAGAAGGTTCGTCGTAATCCATTCAATTCCTCAATAAATCGTCTTCGTATTCATGTGTATGATATGTGCTTAAAGTTTTTGCTCGCAGCCTTGTTAGGATTTCATCCAAATTCTGAATCACTTGAAATAGGTTCGCAAGAATCTAATTATTCCATATGAACGTAGGAAAAAAAATGAATTATTAACAAAAATAATTGTATTTGCATAGTCATTTTTATGTATCTGGTCGTTACCTATTTTTTTGCTACAAACTTGACTTGGTACCTTGAGCTTCGAAAGAATTCACCACCGGTTTAACGCAATTTCCGACGGAAACACCAGAACTACGAAAATCTCAACATAACGCACCATTGTACATCGTTTTTTACTAAATATTTCAAATATTTTAATTTACATAGCTATGTTCACTAGTTTTCTTACACGACATTTTTTCCTAACACATTTTTCACGAGGTCGTTTTCTTTAACAGTCACCATTGCTCATCTCACTCACACCTTCACTTTTTCACACAATGCTGGCTGAAATGGAATGTTTATGACCACGCCCATCAGTGTCTGTCCATGCGAAAAGCTGAACCATCTCAAACGGATGCTTTTATAACAATAAGACTTTTCATTTCCCATAAATCTTAATAATTACAGTTTTTCTACGTTTTTAATTTTATGTTAGTGTAGATTGAGTTGTCTGTGACACTAACGTTAGTTTTAATTTTTTATTTTGCATTATAGAAACCCTTTGGTAGGGGATAGAACTCCTCCAATTTCTCCCATTTTTTGTCTGTCCTGTGCTAATTTAATCCAGTTGCCAATGCTACTATATCGTCCGCCCATCGTTTTTGTGTTCTTCCCATATTTCTTCTTCCTTGTTCTGAACGGATGCTGTATGTTCTATTATCTTCATGTTTTATATATCCCTTCAACCCATATTGGCCCATTACTTAGCACGGGTGTCCCTTATAAATTAGGAGGCCTAGCCAGATAGTAGAGAATGAGCTTAGATTATTGCATCGAGTGTAATCCTATATCTATAACCTAACTTGCCTATATCATGTAACAGAAAACATTTTCTTAAATATCTTCTAATAATAAGTAACCTGTTTAAAACTTATACTTTGACTATGAACCAATTTATGTTTTGGTTTGATTTTATAATTGAAGCAATCTTCTTTTCTTTGTAGAATTATATCGGCGTGTGAAATTTGGTGCTAACTTTGTTAATGCAACAAATAAATGTATTTTTTATAATTGAGTGCTATTTGCGAGTCATGTTGATGTAAATTGTTGAAATATCAAAAGCGAATAATGTGCAACATGTTGTTTATTTATAGTAATTACATTTAATGTATTTATTTTATATTTTTTACCAACATTAAATGTCATTTATGTCCTATTTCAAATGTACAATAATATTCTAACACTAAAGAGTTTGTTTGATGTTTTGTTTGAACACACTAATCTCAGGAACTATACGCAGTGGAATTTTGAAATTCCAGATCGAATTTGTACCGAGTATACGTACATATGTTTTACTAGTGTTTTGTTGGAGAACCAATAATTTTTTTCATTCCCCCGTCCTTTACTCATCTTCTTTCCCATTCTTCTTCTCGGACTCACCCCGATGTGGTGTGGTTGGAGTATCTGAAGTTAGTTGTTGTCGTTGTTGGCCCAGGTTACTTCAACGAAGTAAGACTTCTTCCCGTTTCTTCCTGGTGTATACTTATTATAAAATAGAGCTTGCGCCCCCGTTTAATGTTGAAAAGTAGCCTGTGTTATTCCAGATTATAATCTATCCTCGTGCTAAATTTTATCCAGTTCTTTATTAGTTTTCTAATGAAAGACTAACAAAGAGTTGTAAGACAGCAATCGTTAAGGTCTGTCGGAGGCCTCCGGGTGGCTTAAAAACTTCCAACAACTAGGTTAGCCACTAACCCGTCCACCAATCTGCATTGGAGCAACGTGGAGTACGGTCTAGGCCTACTCAGTACTCCTCATACTTACTCGTGCTCAATAGTGGGCCATTGACGGGTTGAAGCCATGATCTTCCTATTGCTCGCGTAGCTAAGACCGTGGCGATGGCATCTGCGGACCTTAACATAACCTTATTACCTTCTTGTGAAAATAGGAGGTCTACTGTTTATTAGAGTGGCGTGGAATTCTATCGTAATCCAGTAAAACGACTACCACCTGCGTTACACAAAAGGGTAAGGGAATTGAGAGGTTTTTGCGATCCCTCTTCAATTCCTGGCCATACCTTACTTGGTGAGCAGGATGGGGATCGTACCGTGTTGCTGTCCATGGCAGCGATAACTTCATCATCAGAGACCTGGCAACTCGTTAGCCTAGTTATAACAAAAACCCATGTAACATGTCCGTGATATGTTTTATTTTAATATAACGCTTATTCGAACTTTCTATGCCAGTATTCAGGTCACAAACGTATCTCGAGAAACAGCTGTGTCAGCAATAGGCTGGTATATTTGCCAGTATAACACAATAAATTAACATTTGAACTATTTTGGACAATTCGTCGTCTGCTCTATCTTTTACCAGTAGTTTAGAAGTTAACAGACCGTTAATATTTTGAAAGAAAGCGTTTACGTGAGTTATTAGTTGGTAGAATGGGTGACCGCTAGTCGTTCGGTGGCCATGTAAAGCCATCGATTCTAATAGTTATTGTTATATGAAGTCGTTAAACCGTGTCGTTGGCCTCCAGGAGACAAAAAATTATTAGTCACAAACGTCTCCACTAATACCCACCATAGCAACGTGGTGGAGTATATTTTAGATGTGCACAACAGTTGGACATTAATTAATTGCAGCCGATCAGTGTGTACCACCGATAACTATATATTGTTTTGATTAGGCGTTTTGTAAATTTCTTTTGGTCCTGAAACTAAGGTAAAAAATGTTGTGGCGGTATCCTGATTGAATATGTAAAGAAATTAAATGTTGTGGTGAGTCTTGTCCATGAATGTTTTATTTAACTGTCGGAGTGAACGCCTAGCCCATGTGAGCCCACTGGAGCTCTAGGCCTTCGTGTAACGCTGGTTTGATTAATGGAATCATGTTTACACAGTATACGCAATTGCAATAAATTGCGCAACCAGTGAAATGCAATCACGTTTATAATTACTTTCCGAATCACTTTAATTTTTCGTCCCTGTGATAATGTTTAATCCATTCCCGCGTCGTCGTAAAACCCATGTTTCCATGGCGGAAAATTGTCCAGCTCTTATCGCGGCCATAAAAGATTCTAACTAGAAAAAGAAACCATTCGTTTAGTAATAAACCGTTGGTTTGCCGATTGGTAGGTACCTAATCTTACCTCGCGATCGATGTTGTGAAACTGGCCTCTTATCGAGCTTTTGGCTTTATGTTTTATGGAATTGGTTACGGCGTTGTCGTAAACAATCTCTATGATTGCGAAACTGGGTAAAACTCGTAACTGCCCTCCGTTGCCATTAATTCTATGTGTACTAGAGTAGGTATTGTTCAAGTATTTGCCTTGTTAGCAAGCGCAGGAGTGCGTTTGTGAGGTCGGTTCTGCTATAAGTATTATAAAGTACAAGCCGATAGACTTTGGACAGAAAACTAGTTATTGTGACGTAATTCTAACAGTTAAGACGTATGGGGTCGCGGTATTATTTGTAGATATTGATGTCCTCTATAAAACTGTATCACTTAATTCTAATGTAAATCGTTTCTAAAATAAACCTTATTTTATATGAAATATAAGGATTTTTTTGGTTTTATTTCATACGGTTGTGTTATATTATAAAGGTTTTCATATGTAACGTTGTGGAAAATATTTTATCTCCTATGTTCATCAGGGGATAATAGAAGATTCAAATGATAAAAGTTTTTGTTAAATCGATCCAGTAGTTTCCGAGTCTCACATGTATAACACTAATATTGGACCGCAATAACTTTTAAACGGAAACGTCAAAATCAACTTTTAAAGTTTTGACACAATTCGACGTATACGATTTGTACGCATGAAGAAAACGAACTACCGTGTCCAAGACAAGTAGTTAATAAAACACAAATTTACATTAATATTTTATTTTAATAGTCAATAAATTCTACTAATGTGAATTAGTTTGTTCCTTAACATAGATATATCTATTTAAATAACATTTTTAGGACCAACTCCATTCTTAGACTACGTTCGTAAATAATAATTCGATTATTCTAACCATAATTGCTCATTGCACAACACTGAAGAAATTGAAGGATTTACACAAATGCTTATCAGGAAAATATCTTAATTTGTTTAGTTTCGTCGTAAAATTATATTAGCAAAATGGCAGTCACTGAATATTTCATTAAAAGCATGGATTTACGTAGCAATGTAAATACGTAGTAGGATATATGTGGCGAGGCATTTATTTGACAATTACAGCATCTTATTAACATTGACAAATCTAAATAGTCTTGCTCATGTAGCTACGAGAGTCTGCAGAACCAATTAAATATGGGATAAAATAAAATTTCAAGTTACACTTCAAACATACACGTTTGTGCAAATTTATATGATCTACTCTAAGTGGACATATTCACGTTGACATACACATAACTACATGATTATCATCAAAACAATTACAATATGTATATTTAAAAGTGTCAGAAAATAAATAACGACAGTGCCGAAGTTTAAAAAATATACTTTCTGCCATAAAACACTAAGCTGTCGATCCCAATAAATGCTCCACAGATTATTTATAATTGAAGACTTCATTAACACTGAAGTAAATGTCAGCCATGGCAGAAAATAAGCTTATCTAGGAATGTTATCCTGTGCTCTAACAGTTTCACTGCCTAATACATTCTGTTCTGTTAAACTAATTTATAAATATCAACGGTTCTGTTAAACACAGATTCACCTTACACAAAATAACAGGTCGATACAGGAAGGCTCATCTTCCTTCATGTACGGACTACTTGAACTGTGTTCATTAATATTTCATGACGTCTACTAAGTTATTTTATTGAAGCTAACAATGACAATTGCTATTTGTTTAAATACAAACTTTAGCTACTCTAAAATACTTTTCTCTCTACAATATTTCATCCAAACTTACACAGTTCTTTTTCAATTAAGTGAAAAACTGTTACATTGAAGTGCATACCATAAAGCGCATGCAATACTGAATTTAACTAATATATTGCAATTATTTCATATTGACACTAATTAAGACTTTTCTTTATAGTTTGATGTAATGTAAAGATAATAAATACATAAAGTATCACATACAGATTATGTAATTATATTTTAACTCTTTGGCAGAGTCAGCGTTCGCGATTAAGAAAGTGGATATTTTTTAATAATGATACTATGGTTCAAATATTATATATTTATATCTTACCTATATAATCTAAAAAGCTATATACAATACATTCGTTTCATTTTTGGAAAAATATGCGCTTTCTCTGTTCTACAGCATTGGCAGAATATGTGTATGTACATCCTCAAATATTGAGATACCTCCTTTACGCCCTATACGTAATCTGTGGCATACATTTGCGCGGGAAATGTTTCAAAAATAATGAAATATATATATAGACCTATAGAATACATGAGAATTAGATAGAAATAGACATCATCGCCACTTTCCTTCAGGCGGGATCGATGTTAATTAACTTATTCTAAGCAAAAAAAAAAGAAATATAAAATATTAGAGAAGAGAAAAAACTGAAATACACTAAATTACACCAGGATAGTATTTTAGGGTTATTTCAATAGTAAAAGTAAATGCAAAAATCATTTTGTTGGTACATTACCCGCGCAAGAATATGCGTTATTGCCACAAAAACTAAGAGCACACAATATTAATAATTATTACTATTGTGTGTATATTAATAATGATTACTATTGTGTGTCCCTGGCTTTACCGATAGACCGGGATCTTGCAAACATTGAGCTTTGAGCAGATTCATAATTTACACTCAACGACCCCAATATAAAAAAATATTATGCAATTTATTATCTATATTCTGAAATTTGCAATAACACGTTTGTACGTTCTATTCGCACCCGGCCTATAAGTTCATTCCTTACACGACTTTGTACCCAACGTATTTGTAGTCTCTTAATATAACATCAAAATATTTTTGGCTATTGGAATTTCGTTAAATAACATACAAGAGATTCTTTATATAAGGTTTTGTTAGAATTACTCGCAGAAAACGTCAATTCCTTTATTGCATATATTTCAATTTACAAGCAACTAATACGCTAGTGATGCAATATACATATACGAGTTCTCCAATCATTCTACGAGTAACTAACAGTACCGTCATACCTTACCAAGTATAATATTCGCTACTTAATCAAAAATACACTTTATGTCTAAAGCCATAGATTTCATACTTCCATTACTCTATTGAGCGGCGACAATTTTATTACTATGATAAAATCCTATAAATTCCTTTGCGCTGAACGCCTGGCATTACCAACTTACAAAGGGCCGTGTTTTATAACTTCAATAGGACATCGGAGACAGAGGATGATAAAAGCAGAATACTATTTCCAGCTGTCAGAATTATCAGTTAAGCACCCAGAGTTGTTAATTACTCAAATTGTTACTTAGTACAAGTATCAGTATACAAATTCTATACTAAAGAGCGGTTAGTGACCGTTAACACTCTGAGTGCTATAAGCTTATCTGCTATATAATCTGTTATAGCGAATCGATATTTTTTAATCACAGTTAAATAATTTCTTTGACACACCGGCCTCAGTTTGGAGTAACTTATTGTCAGAAGTCATACTTCTTTATAAGGAATATAGTTAAAACAGCGATAAACTGACGTCAGTATACTGATCGTAACTGATCAGTCAAGTCATATTATGTGCTAAGTCAGTGATTTTGAGTAAAAAAATAAATATATTAAGCGACATATTATTCGAAATGTTGTAATAATTGATTTATACTTGTTTATAAACGAATACATTGGCATTCTAAGTGAATACACGACAACATTATTTGATTTTCTAAGGTAATTCTAGGAGTATTCATCGTTGGAACAAAGTGTGGTATTACACCAACAACGAATTGATGAACAGCTACATACTGTGCTAGAACATACTATAGTGTAAACAGTGGCGTAGCTACCTTGGGTGGCACCCGGGGCGGAAGTAGTGGTGTCACCCCATTGAAAGTAAAAAGAAACAAATGTTAATTTTTTTTTTCAATTATTATTT
>DWJZ01006806.1:0-12674 GCA_018249125.1 Asbolis capucinus
TCGTGAAGGAGTAACTAACATCCATCAATCCATTTTCACAAACTTTCGCATTTATAATATTAGTAAGATATGTACAATGTAAAAAATCCGACGCGGTAATGTCACCAAAGGACCCTGTGCATTAATACAACATGTAAAAAAACTTGATAAAATAATAAAACCGTTTATTTAATTCTAGGCCGTTAGATAGTTCACTCTAGACGTACCTCAGGGGTGATGGGATCCTTCTTGTTGAGCTTGGCTTCATCCTTGGAGCCGCTGCCCAGGCTGGTGGATGAACTGCGCTCCAGGTTACAGCGGTTCAGGATCTCAGCGGCCTGCGATATTAGAACCAAGCGAGACATCCATAAACAGTTGTAATGTTTTTTTCAATATCCCAATTATTTATGTTATTTTATTATAGAGACTAATTGATTCAAATCATTTAAATAAGTAAGGGAAAAAAATGTGATAATGTAATCCTCTGTTCACTAAAATATTTTTTTTACCTAGAATACCCATTGAATATCCCACCTGATGGTAAGCGACGTCCGTGATTACTTACCATCAGGTAACCCGTCTGCTTGTAAACCAGCTTATAATAAAAAAAATAAAAATATATGAATTCAAATGTTGTTGATCAGCGTAGTGTTGTTCGAACCGTCTGTATGTGATGTGTGGTGAAATGGACTATTTTTGTTCTCACTCAAAACCGGATATTTATCGCGAAAACGGGACAAATTTACGCCTCCAGGGTTTTCTTCCAGGACAGTCTGAAAACGAGACAGGACTGTCCCTTTCTACACTGGATGTATGGTCACCTCATAAATGGTACCTGTGAAGCAGTGTCGGTGTCGGGACTGGCGATGGCAGGCGCTGCGGGAGGCGGAGGCCGCGCACGCGCCGCCGGCGGACCGTTCAGCGCCTCGATCAGAGACACCGGCTCGTAGCCCGCCGGGATGTTCTCCATACTACCCTGTACCGGTGTACATTCCAAATTTAAACTTCGTCCAATTTAATAGCCAAAATTGGAGAAAAAAATGTCGAAATAGTACAAGCCGTAATAGTTTTCTCAATATTTCAAATTCTTTTTAATTATTAATTCTTTTTAATTATGAAATAACGTAACAAAATATACTCACGTCAAATAGACTTTGAACAATCGTTTATAAAATCCTAACAGCGCCACATTAGCCATAGAAGTAGGAAAGTATTGTGTATACATTATAACAATCATGAAACCTAATATTCTTAAAATAAATTTCTGAAGTTATCAAGCAGTTGCACACGTACATCGTTTGGAATATTTTTTTATAGCACCCAGTACAGACTCAGTAGTCTACTTACATCAGGCGGGCTGGCAGCAGCAGCAGGGGGCGCTCCGGCCAGCCGCTGCAACGCTCTGATCTGCAGCAGTGCGCGGAAGGGCGCGCGGCAGATGGGGCAGTTGTTGGCCTGGTACCGCAGCGAGTCAGCACACGAGTTGCACAGACACAGGTGGCGGCACGGCAGGATCAACGTGTCGCGCACGTCGCACATGCAGATCACGCACTCTGATCCTCCGTCTTCTGTCTCCTCGTCTGAACTCGGCTAACACAAACACATATAGACATATAGCCATTTAAAGTTCCAGTTGAGGTTGACAGAAGCACAGCCCGTTTGACGACCTGAGTGATCAGCCGAGCTAGGTGCGAAGCGAAAAGGATTTTAACAGCATTCGTTGCCTAGCAACCGATTGTTGTTAAACATTAGTTCCCCAATGTGCGCGAACTATAACTGTCGCACTCAAAAGTCGATATCGGTTATTTACGCTCCTTACTACAAAATTTATTTATTATTTGTATTCTAGCCAAATAGGGAATTGAATTAACGACTCTGAGTGCAGTTGTAAAAGTTTTCAATATAAAGTGTCTGTAACCTCGTGAATAATAAATTTACTTGAAAATTGAATGTTTATTTTCACCTTTGTTATGTCTCTATGTGTATGAGGTATAACTGTGTAATCATTTCTTTTAATTCTTTTATTTCAATTATTCTAACTTTGAACTTTTTCTTTTTATCTATGGATACGTTACTATGTAAATACATGAACAGACGTGTCTCTCAAATTGACAAAACATTAAATGGTCACATTGAATAAATGATAACAGTTTTTAAGGTCATTTGTTGTCGACCGTAACATTAGTTTCATGAAAAGTTATAACTTTTGTTGTAAATTGTAATCTAATGTAAATTAATGTTAATATAAATTGGGTACTTAAAAAAGGCTAAATTATGTTTTAACTGCTGACCACCCTTTTCTAAACACAGGTCGCCAATACAATAATTGTGGCGAATTATAGTTTAACTACAATATGCCAAAAAACATTAAATATATTACTGAGATAGTAATAAAATTAATTCATAGTACAAGTTTACCTTGGTATCCAAATTCTTGTTTTCAATGCCATATATTTCCTGTAGCAGGTAGCAAAGTCCATCCACAAACAGCTTCTGTTTGAGGGCCTTCAACACATATGTTCCATCTGAATGTTTTTCTATCACTGCTATTGTGGTGTGGGATTGCCTAATTTCTGTAATACAAATTATATTCAAACTTGTTTTCGTTGCTAGGCTTCCCCTGTGATGTTTTGATAAAACATTGCTGTTAATCCAGATTATAATTTATCTCTGAGCCAAATTTTATTCAACTTTGTTCAGTAGTTTTTTTGTAACACTTGAGTAATAAACTTGAGTTAAGTAACAAAGATTGATCTGGATTTTTTTTTAATTCTTGGTCACAAAATATGGATATTTTACCTATAATAGGTATATAGAAGGCATTGACATCGTCAATTAAAACATGACCAATTCTCTCACCTTCTTGTCCTTCATCCACCACACAGTAGATAGCAATAGGGATAATTTCTCTATCAGCACTGAATGATAGATCCTCATCAGCAAACTTGGATGGATCAAAGACATGTAGGATCTGACAAAATTGCTGATTGGCACCTTTCTTGTAATGATATGTCTGTGAGGTCATTGTTGGGTCCCGAGGATAATATCTAAACAAGTACAAAATAATAAGATAATGATAAAATTATACACAGTGAATGATAAAAACAATGGATTAATGCCAATTTAAAATTATGATTATATATGATATTATAAATAGTAGTTTTATAATAGTTAGTGCCAAATGCAGTCTTGACGTTGACCACAATCCTCAGACATGAGGGATCAACCAGAGAGAGAGATGACCTGCTAATTGCTGGAAGGTTTACAATAATGAATCTGTACATGGAAGGTGTTTTGGAGTGCACGTAAGCCATCTCTATGCCATGTCGAAATTCTTCAGTAGTGTAAAAACTTGCGACACTTGGTTTGGCAACTAACAATTAATGGATTGAAGCTATAGGAAAAAACTGAATTACATACACAACACCAGTTGGAGTAACTTCCTCAGTGCAGAAATAAAAGATAGTTATTGCACAGCGCGCATCACAGTCAAATGTGAATTCTATGTTGTAATATGTTCCTTTCCCATTGCACTCCACAGATTTGACTTGATCATTGATTTTATTGGTGTCATTGATCTTGCCCACAGGTTCTGGGCAGCGAACAAACCTCAGGGACTCCTTGCGTATATTTATAAGACTTTTGAGTGTCTTTGTCGGTTCATTAGACTGCGGCGGGGGGTAAGGAAACTGTAAAGATGGTGACTATTAACTATATTTCTTTTCAGTTCTTTACATCAACTTCTAGCTTACTTTGAATGTTTTAATGTAATGTTATTACTTCATATTAACAGCAGGACATTTTTATTTAACAGCATCGTTATCAACCTTGACTACATTGTTTAAAAGAGTACACAGTGCCAATGTCCTTGTGCCACAATGTAAGTCTTACATTGACAACTAAATAAAATAAAAATTTATTAGTACTAACTTATAATTTCTTCATATATCTTATATATTATATCTTAATTCTATAGACAATAAATTTTCATTTCATACATACAGGAGTGGGTCTGCTGCCAAGAAAATTCAAATCTGCATTTTCCCCAAACAAATATGCCTCAGGCTGTGGAGTATCAAATCTTTCTCCACCCATTATAAAGTGACTGCCAAAGTAGTTCCCTGAATAAAATAAAAAATATACAGTATTATAGGAAGCCCATTTTATACAATGCTACACTTTTAAGATTACTCATCCTTTCTTATTATATTTATTGTCGTAAATACTTACATAGTCATATATATAGAAAATACCTATAGCAAAGATAATCCTAACACAGGAGTATGAGTCTGTAAGAGTTTGGTAGAAATAAAACTAGTTCAAGTATTAAACTAAACCCAGTGCAACTTTGTTCCAGAATAAATGTAAACAAGCCATTTAAAATCTTTCATCGGGTTTTTACTTTATTGAGAGTATTTCCACTGAACTACTCATTGTATTTTTTTAAATTAAACTAAGCTTTGATCAAAGAACAACTGATAAAACAACAAAAAGTTTATTTCTCCTGTTTGTCACAGGTTGCCAGGCAACAGATTGTTATTAAACATTCCAGTCTGAATTTGCACCAAGTATAGTCAAGAACATTTTTGAAAATTTATGATTAATTTAATGACCTTATGGTCTTCTTTGTTGCAAACCTGCCAGCCAACTTTAGATTTCCAGCTGGGGCAGATATTTGTGCGCAAGATACATTGTTCTCAGACAATTGGTCTTATTTATACATGTCTATCTATTATTTATATACAATGCTGGCAGAAAGGGCAATGACAAACATTTTATTTCAATTACTAACATTTTAATCTTCACAATAATTATACACAAGCCAGATACGATGCGCAAATACTACGCCACGCATTATACATGTATAATTCTTACTTGAGCTTCGAAGCAGCTAAGTCGCTGAACTATTTATAGGCTCTTAAGCAAATAAAAGAACACTTAAGGTTTCACATTAGAAAAACATTTACGTAAACATATAAAGTATGTAGAGAACCATGTTATCTGATTAGTTAAATAAATAGGCTATTTATGGAGATCATAGTTACCAGATCTCGGGGGATATTTGTATGCATGATTCGAGACAACGTCCGCTTCTTCAACCCCTGCGTGTTGCCTGCTGGTTAGTGCTCCCATCTTTAGCAGGTATAACGATAACGGTATAACACTTGTATAAATTAAACAACTACACTTAAACAAAACAATTATCAATATCGCCCTCTTAAGAGCAAATAAAAGCTTTGAAGGAATCTATCAGAATGTCATTGATGAAATCAAATTGTTCACTTGTCAATATCATTTCAATTTACCACAGCATACATTCAACCACAGACATAACATTTCATATATAAAATGCTTTATAATTCTTCTGCAATTGATAAAACATACAAACAGACAATTCTTGGCTACGTAATTCGTTACCTAATTCGGTTACAACTTCGTAAATAAATTTATAATTCTCTTCAATGGTTTTTCATCATTCAACATTTTTAAGTTTAGTAAAGAGAAACAGAGATTAAACCGCTAAAATGTATACTCTATACTTATAATAAGAATGTAACAGGTCGATTATCTACAAAGTATTTTCTTTAAATTATGATGCAGGGAGGCTTTGTTATCGACAAAATTTTTCGTGGATATATTATCTATCTGTCTTTATAACGGGAAATGGCTTAGTTGCCACAGAATAACAGGTTAAAATTAGTATAGCAACTCCGAAACCAATGAACCAATTTAAATGAAATTTTGCATGTATGTGGCTTATGTACTGACAATGGTTATAGTATACTTTTTATCCCGGAAAACTGCTTTGATAATAATAGGGTAAAATTATTTGGTTATTCTTAAACGTAAAGTAAACTTTAATCTCTTTAATCACTGGACAACTCTTCTTCCGAAGCGAAGCAAGGGCAATTTCTAGTCTCTCATAAACTGATGAACTTATTATTATATTTTCTGTTTTAGTGTACCTGTATAATGTAAGTATTCTGTGTATTAAGCTAAACCACAGACAACATAACTTGGATTGTGTGTCAAATTCATTTGACAGCTCTTTTTCAAAGTTACGGTGTCACTTTGTGAAGGTACATATTTATTTGTGATGTGAAATCTAATGAAATCTCTAAAACTACTGATTATTTTTGTATTATATTGAACAATTACTATTATAAGTAATCACTGTGTTTAATTTTTGGTATATTTCAGATCACAATGGGGCGCCGTCCCGCTAGATGGTAAGTTGACAATACTTTGCATCTTGGTTATAAATTTTTCGTTTTCAAAGTAAATTCAACTCCTAATTCAAATTAATCCTTTTTATTTCAATTATTTACAGCTACCGGTATTGTAAAAACAAACCGTATCCAAAATCACGGTTCTGCCGTGGTGTGCCGGATCCCAAGATTCGTATCTTTGACTTGGGTAAAAAGAAGGCTACAGTGGACGACTTTCCACTATGTGTGCATTTGGTGTCAGACGAGTACGAGCAGCTGAGCTCTGAGGCACTGGAGGCGGGCCGCATTTGCTGCAACAAGTACATGGTGAAGAATTGCGGCAAGGATCAATTCCACATCCGCATGAGGCTCCATCCCTTCCATGTTATCCGCATCAATAAAATGTTATCGTGCGCTGGAGCTGATAGGTATGGATGTCTTGTATTAGTATTATTTAATCATGTATTTAAACCTGAGAAATATTTGTATCTTTTTAGTGTTCACCATTCACTTTTATTCTCTATAAGTTTCCATTATTCTATGATATCTATTGATTTGATTGTTAATGACATCCATTTTACATGTTACTTGTGATAAAATATATCAGCTATCTTTTTATTGTTGTGCAATATCTGCTAGTCGTTTATATGGCTCAACTGTCTCACTTTATATCTAAAGAATATAATTTTTTAAATATGTACATTGAAATATTAATTACTCCTTTCACAGGTAAATTTTGATAGACTCTCAGTGTTTATATCTGTTGTTGATAGCATTTTTTTTTGCTTTGTTATGGATGTCTATAGCCAATGGCATTCTCAGCACTTCACTCCAATAACCTAACTTTGATATAAATTTCCAAAGTTAACATGAGTGTTAATACATTTTTAGGCTCCAGACTGGGATGCGTGGTGCATTTGGCAAACCACAGGGAACAGTGGCGCGAGTACGCATTGGCCAACCCATCATGTCTGTACGTTCCAGTGACAGATGGAAGGCGCAGGTCATTGAAGCGCTCCGTCGTGCCAAGTTCAAGTTCCCTGGCCGCCAAAAGGTATATTTTTGTGAAATAGCTGCAAGCTCTTTTCGTAATTAGTGACAATCCATGATCACAAAAAGCTCTTATTGTTTGAAATACAAAGAATGCACTTTAAATTTGAATGACTGTTAAACATTTAAAATTATGATAAAGAAGTTTTACAAATCCATTTATTGTTAACATTCTACTTACATCAACCTTATATAATTAGATTACAGCTTATTTACATTGTCTTTGTGATAACATTTGCGAAACTTACATTTATGTCTAGCTTCTATTTTATTAGTATGTTTATTGTGTATATGTTGAATGTGCCTCTACACAAATGCACTAAAATGAAACTGAACCCTACAACCATAATACAACAGTAACAACTGCAACTATTTAGCCAAGAGCATAACAGCTGATAAATACTTGATTACTTTGGTTTAGAAAAAGAATATGGTTTTTAAAATACTTACATTTCAGAAATCAGAACAGTTTTACATTAAGTGGAACATTGTTTCTATTGAAATAGGATTTTTTTTGTTATTACCTAAATTCATTGATTTGTTGTAAAAACTAGATTTGTGGATACAAGTACTGAATTGTATATCTGTTGATACAAAGAGGAATAGAAATTACTTTTAAAATTTTTAACTACTTCATTTCAGATCTATATTTCCAAGAAGTGGGGCTTCACGAAGTACGATCGTGATGAGTTCGAAAGGCTGCGCGAGGAAGGCCGCCTGGCCAATGACGGCTGCAATGTTCGCTACCGCCCCGAACATGGACCCCTCGACACCTGGAGGAAGGTCCAAACTGAAATCTACAGTGTATAATCAGCATAAATAAAACTGATACATTTTACTTCTGACTATTATTGAAACTATCTATCTAATACTTATGTATGAAGCTTTAGGAAACGTGGGACATAAAATGATGAAGGCAGTAAACAAAATATACATAATCAAATACAAATATGATGCAATTATTGCTTCTATCTTAACTTTGTTTCACAACAAAAGTTATTTTCCTTTGAAAGTAGCAGGCCTTAGTCATATTTCACATTTGTATATCTTAAAGAATGGATGGAGCAGGACTACTAATAATGTGATGCATTGTCTGACTTCTTTCAGACAACCAAGCCAGTAATGGCTGCAATCTCTTACATGCAACTTTCTAAATTCATCAATTATTAATTTTTTTTTTCATTGAAGCTTACGTGCTGATAGCGTGTATCAACAAACAATGACATTTACGTATTGATTCTTTCTTCACCATCGCGTTTTTTACTTTGGCGAGGATCTGCGGAGCCCAAGGCTAACCATTCTACCCGAAGGGGAAACTAGAGGACGAGTGCCTCCTCAGGTCTCAATGACATTTATTATTGGAACTGGCAACTTTAAACTTCCATTTTATGGGTCTCCGCTTACAATATGAAAGGTCTAGTCCATTACATAGTAGACTTTCCTTGTAGGGACTCTATAGAAGTTTTCTCACGATGTTTCCGGTTACTGAAGCAAATTGTAATTTTCTAATACGCACGTACCTGTTGCTTGATATTAAGATGTTAGTTGCTTGATATTAAGATGTTAGTTGCTTGATATTAAGATGTTGTTGTGATATTGGCCTGATGCATAAATTTAAAAGTCACGATTTGGGCTATGGGGACGGCTACGTTTACTATTTATTAATTATATAAGAATAATCGGCTGAAGTGGCAATGTTAGATCAAATAGTTCGAAGGACTGTTAACCTTTGGAAAAGAAAGGCCCTCGAACGGAGACGGAGTCTAAAAGGAGCACTCGGCGCCCCTTCCAGTTAAACTGATGACCTGAAGAACACTGCGGGCATTCGCTAGTTACAAAAGGCCTTGGATGGACCAGAGTGGCGCAAATTAGCCCTATGTTCAGCACTAGACGTTCAAAGGCTGATTATGGCTGGGTTGATGAAATTAAAATATAGGAACCACCAAAGCATTTTTTAACAAGATTTTAATTTTTCACATCATTTTATCTACTGCTTGAAAAATAAATCAATTGATTTACAAGGTAACTTATTATTTTTCACTGGTAATGATGATTTTCTTTTTCTTTTAGTACTGCTTCCTGTAACAGTGGTTGGTTTGGATCTATTGTTAAGCAGCCTACTTAATTTTTGAGCTTCGTGAAAGTCCAAATGCTCCGTAAACTTATCTATTGCTATCTTTTTACCACATTCAGTACATACTTCTGTTGCTATAGTTCCGTCCAATTTAACAAAAAAATTTGCTATTGATGGAATTTTTTCAGAAGGTGATACCTCCATTTGACTTTTCTTTGATTGCTGTTTTGTAATAATTGTATCAGATCTATTGGGAGTTTCTTCAGCTGATTTCTCTTTTGTTTTCTCTCTCTCCTTTCTATACAACTCTCGCTCTTCATTTCTCAATTTGAGTGCAAGATGGTAATCTGAATGTGTATCTAGATTTTCAATTGATATTATTTTTTTACAATCAGGACATTCAATTGTTTGTGTTATTTCAGGTAAACCAATCTTTGTTTCCGATGGGTACTCATTCATTTCTTCAGTCTTTTCTTGAGATTCTTCTTTATCATCACTATTGATACTATTATCAGAGATATCATCGGTTTCTAAAATTTTGGAACTATCAAGAAGTTGGCGTATGTTACTGACCCGTGCGACTTCCTCAGCGTCGTCTTCGAATAAAGCGATGCTTTTATTTATTTCATTATTTATCGTAGACCCGGAATAATCGGTATCATTGCTCTCGTCACCACATTGAACTACATTGCAAACGGGTGTTGCGGATCTATCTAACTCAGATTTTATTGTATTAATATTAGTTTGTCGAATTACGCTTCTAACATTTCCAGTTAAGAATTTGGCGAAAAAGGATTCTTGTTTGTCTAAGGTTGTTTCTAACGGTCTTCTGCTATTTGTATGATTTAGTTTTGCCTCATTCTGATCTTTAGACGGTTCACCAGTTTGAAAGAATTTTCGTAGGACAAACTCTTTTTCATCGGTTTTTTTATTCTTTTGTGCATTCATTTCTTGCAATGCGGAATTTGTTTCTTGTTTTTCTAAGTTTGTGTCTATTGTAACGTTGTTACTGTTGTTTGTGTCATTATTATTCACTTTTGCTTCATTTTTATTTGCATCAATTATTTTACCTTCATTCTTATTAGTATCATTAACTTTAGCTTCATTTTTATTCTCTTCATTTACTTTTTCTTCGTTTTTATCTGTATGTGATTCTTCTTTTTTATCAGTTGTTCTGAAGAATTTTCGTAAGACATTCTTTTTCTCAACCTTTCTTTTACTAACATCTGGAGGTTTATTTTCTCGTTGAGTATCTTTTGGTTTTGATACAGTTTCATTAGAAGGATCAGCATTAAAGTAGTCTTTAATTTTTTTTACTTTCTTATTTTCATTATTATCTTCAAATTTCCCAACACTAATTCCAAGAAATTTTATAGGTGCCTTTAATTTTCTGTTTTCTTCATCACCTGAAAATATAAACTTACCCAATCATTTTAAATCCCGTGCTAAGATTGCGGAGTTCTTCAATGTCAATAAATATGGCATGATTATATTATGGAATCTTTTGAAGTTTTCAACTCATCACATACCTTTAATTTTCACACCTTCTGCACTTTCCATTAGTAGTTCTAGCGCTTTTCTTGAGAATAGTTCACCACAAAGTTCATCTTCAGGTGTAAAATTATATGATCGCGAGCTACTAGAGTCTTGTCCATTTGGCAACTGTGTTGAAAAACTAACCACAATTTGTTTTGGAGTCCTATTGTTTTCTAATGCATCTTTTTCCAATCTATCCTCTATTTCATCTCCAAGATCTCTGAGCCATTTTCTTAAACTATCTAAATCAATAAGAGCCGATTTGCCTCGGAGTTGCTTGCAACATCCTATACTTTTTGGAGTCAGTCTTGCTTGTACTGGTTCCAAATTTATTCCACGAGCCATTTTGTACAACCAAGTCCTATAAAAAATAGATTATGAATTACTGAAAAAATATTTTCATTACCAATAAGAAAAAAAAAATTGTTGAAAAACCATTATAATAAACATAGATGTTTTATGTACACACCCATTTTTTTCATCGAATTTTGTTTGCAGTTCTTTCTCTGGAAATTGTTGAAGTTCAGCCATTGTGTTTATTTTCAAAATTTGTCTAACACTGTCCCCAAACTTTCCTCCGAGATGCTTTACTTTCTTAAGTGGTAGAGTTCTAAAAATAATATTAATTTAGAAATATATAAATAAATTGATACATTGCAGCAACCTCCATATACGTAACTTACTTATAAAGGATATTTACAGCATGTTTGGGCAGAATTGTTTGTTTATTAGGCTTGTTCATTCCACAAACTAGCTTAGCTAATATTTTGTTATGAGCTATACCTGCAGAACACCTATATCCTGTAAACATCACAAAATATCAATTTAGTGTAAATATCTATTACATCTTGATGTATTTAAATTGATGTAATGAATACCTTAGAATAACTCCACTTCATTTATTTTTAACATTTTAACTATGGTGATTTTGGCTTTCGTGAAAAAAAGAAAACATCACTTTGCTTAATTATTATTACGGTAACATTATTTCAAAGTCAAATGATTATTTATTATTTGATCACAGTGACATGTGAACAAGATTACAAATACTGAATGCACCTTGCCTGTTTCTGTATAAACTGCAGCTCTCATTTCACTTACAATCACAGCTCCAACTAACAGTCTGATACTGTGATCATAATCAAAGTCTATAGAATCACTGCCACATGCCGCCACATCAGACACAAAGTCATCTATACATTCATAGCCTAATGCATAAGTATTGGGCATCATTTTACTCGTGACCATATTCACATTGACAGTTTTTAACCTTTCTTGTACCTGAAAAGATCATATATTTTATTTTAAAAAATATATATATTTATTATGAACGTATTTTCTAATTTAATTACATGTACGAGTTTTTAATGAAGACAGCACAAGAAAGTGAAATAAATAGGTTAATAGAATACATACAGGGTCTGTGATGTCTAAATAGGCTTCATCAATGGATGCCCTCTCCAAGAGTTGAGTATATTTCTGGAGGACTTTAACAACCTCCTTACCAGCATCTCTATACCTGATGAACAATAAAAAATTGTCCAGCATAAAGGTACTTTTATTCAAATTCTATGAATTGTTCTTGACTATAATCCTACCTGACTGAGAATATAAAAAAGCAAGTTAGTCTTAGATCTTCTGAGATCTCTTAACAAAATACAAGCTCAATTAAAATAGTTGTTCATGACCCTGCTCCCTTAATATGTCTAATACTATGTATACTAAGGATAAAATAAGTATTGTCTAATATGGACAGCTGCTGAAATACCTAAAGTTATATCTTACAATGTACCATAACATTTGCATATATATTAAAATGCTATTGG
>DWJZ01006807.1:0-12674 GCA_018249125.1 Asbolis capucinus
CAACATCTTCAATAATGGATACTATCTTAGAGCAACAGAGAAATTATCACGAAGAGAGGGAGCGTACGATGGATGCTATGGTCAAAGAGATACTCCATAAGAAAACTGGGGTAAGTGTGATCCAGTACAAATATTAGACCATAACCCGAATCTTAATGATATACATATGTGCATTGTATGTTTATATTGTTTTTAATATTTGTTACTTTATATAACCTCACTTTCATATTTACAAACTTTAAAACAAAAACAAGGTTTATTAAAAATATTTAAAAACACAAGCTTTAATTATATATCCCTTATACAAAAATTTCAAAATTTTATAACTGTATTGTTAACCGTTGAGGAGTTCCCTTGTCTGGAGTCAATACTGAAGGTAGTATCAGGCTATGCTTGTCATAAAAATGCATTGTTATCAATATGAAAACTATGCAAAATGTCAGCTCCATGGTGTAAGAGGAAGTGGGCCTAATATACTAACAAACTAATATACTAACATACAAACATACACTGCAAGTTAAATGAAAGCTTGTAAAAAAAAATTAAATCAGTGTAAATTTCCATGTTACTCAAAATATCACAATCCATTTTCAGCATCGTGAAACAATCAATGCTGAGCATCGTCTGAAAAACCTCCATGATGTAAGTGACAATCTGTATATGTATAGTTAGTTACTTAATGTGAATAATTAACTGTGTAATTTGTAAAAAGAATCACTATGCAAAAACTTGAATTTTGCTGCCAAATTCACACCATAAGTGATATACTGGGCAAGGTTTTAAAGAATCAACGAGATAAACTGGGATAATAACAGTGTATGCATATCCCACATTATAAAAACAGCAGAGGTGGTTCCTCACCTGCCACCTTTAGTTAATAATGAAATAAAAAAAACATAGTTCATTAACTTCAAAGAGGCTGGAGAGTAGGATAAGAAAATTATACCAGTATCTTGGGTACTGCACCAGAAGGGCTTACCTATACACTTGTTTTAATTAGTATATAAATACACATTTTATTACATTTTACTTGTTGATGTTTTATATAATAAAAGTTTAAAAACATATTTTATAATAATTAAGTTTTGCTAGTATATTTCTTTTTACTTAAAAATAAATGCTTACCAACAAACCCACCTGTTGGTAAATGGCAATGATGACTTTAAATATTTTAAATTACTTGCTGTTATAGAATGTCATGTAGCAATATATCACTAAAAAAATACTGAAAAATCTTTATTTACACAGATGTTAGCTCCCCACAGTTGCCTACTAACTTGTAAAGTAATGAAGCAATAATTTCACATATAATTGTTAATTTATTCCAGAGATATGTTGAGTCTACATTAAGATTAAAAGAGCTATATGAAGACAAAGATGGCTTACGAAAGGAAGAAATTGCAGCACTATCAGGGCCAAATGAGTTTCAAGAGTTCTACGCCAGGCTCAAGCAAATTAAGGAGTTTCATCGTAAACACCCTAATGAGGTGAGATATAATACCTACACATATAAAAATGAATGTTTGTTGATGTCTTTAGCAACCTCGTTCAAACTTCTCTGGAAAATGGTTTTGGTACCAAAATGATATCAATCAAACACATGGTTGATGAGTTGATATGTAGTAACTTGCGCCAGGGACTGGTAGTTTAAAATATAATGCATAAACATTTCTCATATACCTGCACAACAACTCTGCTAATGTATAACAAAAACATTTTATTTTACTTATTCAGCATAGCTACAGGATTAAATTAAGTACAGTAGTGAATGTCATATGGTTACAATTAATTCCAATAATGTTATCCACTACTCTACTTAAACTTACAGACACTTTATAGACAGACGTTAATAGTATTTAACTCCAAAAAATCAAACTTAAAAGGAAAAATGTAAATAGGGTGAATCAAAATTAATAAAACGAATTTAAATAAAAATATATGTACAAAGAAGATATACATCATATTTAAAAATACATTTGACAAACCCATAGTTAATTTTATTTATTTATTTTTTATACAATTGCATGAACTAGGGTAATTTTACAGATGTACTTTACAAATTATTAAATCCGCCAAATTCCGCCTGGTCAGGCATGCAAAAATGTTCTGAAATTAAACATAATTCAATTCCTTATTCTAATTGGTAATCAAGTTACATTAATAAATTAATTAAATAATTATATCATGTCATAAATTTAAAACTAAGATTTCGTCATATTATATTAGATTATATCATTAAATTAAGTTAAATCACATAGCAAGTCAAAAATCATTAAATACAATTCAATTGCATTAAATTATAATATTATAATTTATCATTAAAAAATTCATTTAAAGAATAGAAAGTTCAAATTCTTCAGTGCTATTCTGAACTTATAATTGTTTTCATTTTTAATAGGGAGTTGCTATAAAATAATTTGCTATAAGAATTCATGTGTTCCAGCTAGGGGCGTCAGAGCTCTTTGTACCGACAAAACATGTAGGTGACGCCTTAGTTATTTCTGATGTGCATGGGTAACAGTGGCTATTGATAATTTCTTCTCCTCGTTCCTCGTCTACTCCTTCGCTGGCTCTTACCATAAAAAATCAATGGTAAATCCGATCACAAACCCAGTGAAGATTTTTTATGTTATAAGAAGACGAGTCACCAGATGCTGCTCGTAAGTGATTCCTGCCGCCCGTGTATATTAGAAACACCAGGTTCCCACCAGGTCACCAACCGATTCCTGCCAGAAAGGACGATGAGACAAAGAAGGGAATCAGTTCATCGCTGAAACGTTCGGGGCTAATGACCCCAGGCATATAAACAGCACACCAAAAAACAATGCTTTAGGAAGGGTGACATAAAAAGAATGAGAAGAAGGATGACTAAAGGACGGGGAGAAAAAAAAAGGAGAACTGGCATTCAAGTCCACAACAAGAATACGATGAATCCTTTGGCGACTGAGTCAAGTACGAAGGTGATAGCTAGTCAGTAACAAGTTTGTTATTAATATAATCCTTCCGTGTAGCTCCACCATAAAGCAACTGAGTTCTTCCACCTTCTACGACACCTGGTCTATCAGCATGGGATTGGGTCGGATTTTAGGTAACCTCAATACAAAGCAGACTATATACATTTTAAAATCTGCCAACCTATATATAAAGTATAAACAATAAACTAGGGCACAAGTAATACACAGCGGCTCCCGAATGGTGTCAACGGATACTTGAGAAATCTTTTGCTTAAAATAAAAACTTAAAACCACAAATCAATATATATTCCGCAACAGCGATCGCGACTTCATTCAACAGCATCATTTTCCACCGCATACAATGAAGATATACCAACATAGTATTTCTTTTGTGTGTAGTTAGAGAAAACTTTAAAGGTCGGTAGGAATAAGGTCACATTAAATATGGCGAATCACAAACGATTTTCTGGGGTCTTAGCACCGTCTCTTAGCTTTTTATTACCACTCTTTACTAGAGTTTCCACGGTTTAATTACGGACGAGCATGCACTACCCCACCGTACGAAGAAAGCGTACGTGGTAGCGCAGACACGTGCGTAGGTGTGCGTAGAAAAATAACAAAACGTTATATTACTTAATATTTTCCTAAAATGTCACAGGATATGACAGGATAATGTTTGTTTTATTTAGATCGATTACAAATATAAAACAAATCAAAAATCTCTTTAACTCCTTTAATATCATTACTAGTATTCGTTTTATTTTACTTTTCTTTGTATTATAACTTATGTTTGTGAATAATATCTTTATCGATAGAAACAGATGCATAAAGTTCCTAAATCCGAGATAAAGCTGTAACGCACTGGATCTGCGCCCTCTGCCGAGCATAAGGTACAAAATTAACAACAGTAAATAAGGCGAGGCGGATTGCAAATCCTCTTATCGCGTGATCCCGCACGTCTATGACGCTGCGTGCCTCGCGAGCTGCGACACTGCGACGCCGTGACACGGCAACATGGCGACACAACGACACTAGCGATACAGCGACACTACTGATAGTAGAGCGACTTAGCGATACAGCCACATAGGTATACTGCGACTTAGCGATACAGTGCCTTAGCGATGCAACGACTTAGCGATAAAGACAGTAATATGGCAAAAAAGACGGTAGCGACACAGCAACTTGATGAGCAATGATTATTTTGATAGCATTCCATTTTTGTACTCACATTTGTTTGTATATTTTGTAAAATAATTCAATAAAATGGATTACCGTGTCATCGTATGTCATGATTTTAGAAATTCCAGAAAACAAACGTCAAATTTTGTAAAATCAGAAATTGCATGGATCACCCACCAACAATAATTCTTATCTGCTCGTTAGACGGCTATAACAATGTTCAATATTCATGATAATGATGATAATAACACATGAAAACTGTAATACAATTATTATTAACACGCTTTTAATAAGTTCAATAGGTAGTATGTAAGGATTTTTAGAAATTAAATTTAAATACAACATTTATACTTTACTCCATTAATAGATTTTAATAAGAATATTCTGCCGATAAAGTTGTTAAATGGTTCGGAGTTATATTATGTATTATATCATATGTTTGTTACCGTCCGGCATCCGAAGATTGCCGAGTTAAAAACTATTGGATTGGCGGGAAATTTAAATACATAGATGTCGAATAGCGATCGTATAGTGTGGACGCATGTTTTTTTGTTATTTTTTGTCTGTTTATTTTGTTATATCAAATAAGTTAGCACTTAACTACGACACCTAATGGTAATTAGCGACGTAGTCTTTGATGGAAAAACGCACTAACTTAAACATAAAACCTATTCACTTTTGACTTGAAGACAAACATTACGTTATAATCATGCGGGTATACCGTCGCGGTTAACTTATTCCATTCCTTCGCAGTACAAATGATAAAGGACGAGGAAATTATATGAATGGTTCTGCAATACATATTCATGTATGAGGTCACTTTTCATTTATTTATTTGTTGAATTATTGTTATGGTTGTAGGAAGTCACAATCTGTGAAATACGTTCACTTGATTTGTATATTTTATTCATTATTATTTTTTATTCTTTTGAAACAAACGTTTTTAATAATAAAGCTACAACATATTTTCATACCGAACAGGCTCAAAATATTTTAAGCAAATATTAAGATTGATTGTATATAAGATTGATAGAATAATTCTAAGTGTCTACACACTTGCCACATGCCTCTATATCATAAACATTATTCTTACAGACAGATGGACACATAACGAAGTCTTAGGTAGCTAATCTGGATACCTTTTAGTAGTGAATTCCTAAAATGTAAGGTATAGTATGCTGCAGACCGTAACTAGAATATGCTCGACAATTCTCTGTAGTGAACGTATTCTGGCAACTGTACGAAGTCTTATTTTTTCTTTTAAAGTGTAACGAGGAAACAGAGAAATTATACTGCGTGGAGCAAACAAAAAGTTTCCAATACAGAACTTTGTTTTCTCTGGTTTTTGTGTATTTTTTACAAATTTCCAGCTAATTATTTATTAAATTACATTTTATTCGAGCAGCCTTGAAGCTTGATGGCAGTGACTCTACGTACAAAACGCTAATCGAATACTCGATGTGAAATATAACAGGCATACAAATGTTACTACAGAGTGATTTTGCAACTTAGTAACGGCCTTCATCTCTTTTCGTAAAGTAATACATTTAGAAGTTATACTTTAGAGGCTTCTTTAAATAAAATAAATACTACCTACATATTTTTCTCTAAGCTCTGTCTTTAGACATGGAATATTACAATGATTGCAAATATCAACAAAAGTCAAATATATCGGTGAGACAAGAACAATTTAGTTTAGTCTGTGACGGAACTAGGTACTTTAATCTGTGGAACGTGTAGCAAACGTCAATATCACTTGGAGTTGTAACTAATGACAGCTGACAGAGTAGAGTTGACAGGAGACGTCAAAAAGGACCGCGCGGACGACTGATGAGATCTAAAGGACTTACATACTCGAAGAGTACTTGGATATTGTGTCGGAGTTTGCTCGTCACAGTTCTTAGTCGCATTACACAGTTTAACAGTTGCAGTAGCCCATGATTGATACGAAGGTCATCTTGGCGCGACAAATACTATATTTATATATAGAGAATCTAATGTTTTCAAGACCAAAAAAAATAAATGTTGTCTGATTTAAAAAACCAATATTCTTCATTAAAAAGAAAGCGTGGAACCCACGCCCACGCCGACGCAACGTTAATAATATTACGACACCTACGAGTTGTAAAGATTAGTTGTTTGTGTGTGCGTAGCTACTCACATCAACTCGTTAGTATCGCATGTGTGAAGGTTCCCCGAATAACAGATACACTATATTAATTCAGGGTAGGGTGCGAAGTGATTGATAATTATTTTGATAAATGACTTCAATCCATTAACAGCTATTGAGCACAGCTCTCTTCTGGTACTGAGGAGACCTAAAGCATACTCCACCATGTTGCCCTATTACGGTTTGTAGAGGGATTATTGACCAACATATGTTTTGAAATGTTTTATAACGCCCGGAGCCTTCAATAGGCCAGGGTTAGCGATTGGTACCGAACGAGACAACGAAACACGGGTTCACAAGCCCTCTGAAGCACGGAAGCGCTTGTAATTTTTTCGCCATTTGCAGTTACCCATTCTTCTACTGACTGCGATCTCTTTTAATCACTTACATCCTCCGCAGACGACCTAAGCAGTGGAACTGTGAACGTTCTTGACAAATATGTATAGATTGATAATTATATTTAAATAATAAAATGTTGGTTCACAGATATCCCAATTACTTATTATGTATGTGGTAATTTAGATATTACTAGTCCAATAAAACATATATATGTATTTGTAGTAAAAATTACTTTCATATTTTTTTATATGTATTTAAGAATAATTTTTTTAAATTATAGTGTTTTCCGGCCTCAGAACTATGTTATACATATTTATTTGTAAAAACGCATTTTAATACTTAGTCCAATATTTTTCTACTACGACTTAAAATGTATAAAGAGAAATTAAACGTAAATTGTTGCATTTACAGCGGACATATATGTATGTAAGCGCGGTAAAGTGTGACAGCTTGTGTCAACGGCTTACAAATTGTTACAAATAGCGGCGAGCGGCGCCGAGATGGCAGCACTGTAGCTGCGATTTGTTACCATTAAATGACTTCGGATTTTCACCAGAAGTTTATGAGCATTGGTTTAATTTTGTGATGTAACCAGGGAAACAAATGCTGAAACCCGATGGCAAGTTACAACAGGGTTATTCACGCGTTGTTGGATAAGAAGGACGTAATAGATCTTGAAAAGTGGGGACACGTAAAAAAGGAAGAAAAGCATCGGATAGGTACACTATTCAAGCAACTCGAGTCAATAAAGACAATACCACTACGACAAATGAAGAATGTGAAAGAAGATGACTAATAACAGGAAAAAAGGAGAGAATATATAAGTAGAAGCAAGTATTGATATTAATAGATACAGAATTATGATTTATATCGCAAAATATAATTAGCGTGGCCGATATTTAAAAATAGTTCGTTGTTTACGCAATTTCTAGGAAATAATTATCTCTTATTTGCGAAATTAATTTAGGCTCTGTAGTAAAATAGATACCAGAAAATTTAAATTTCGCTCCAAAACATTACAATTGTCATAACGTATATAACGCCGCCATTTTGTTTGCTTTGCGTTACAATACTTTCGTATATAGTTTACGAAATGGTGACGTCACTCTCTTCAGGTTCCAGGTAATCCCGTCCGATGGTAAGCGGCGATGTAGCCCTAAATGGGAAAGGACACTAATTTATTAAAAGCCTATTCATTCTTCACTTGAAGACATTAAATAATATAATAAGTACAAACAAAGTTTTTTAAACATATTTAATAATATACATACATAATACAAAGAAACACACAAAATTTAACTGTATTGTTATCCGTTGAGGAGTTCCCTTGTCTGGAGCCATTCCTGAACTTATTATGTTATCATAAAATTGAAATTTGAGCTCCGTAGTATAAGTGGAAGTGTGTCTAATTAAGCTTGCAAGATTTTACCCATAACAAACAAATATATTAAAACACTAATATACGAGTTCAAACGTACACTGCAAGTTAAACAAAAGCTTGTAATAATGCTATTAATGACTATTTATATGACAAAAAGGCCTGGGATTGAATAAACTGTAATCAGGCTATCACTACACTTCTATGTATTAGGATTAAGTTTTTTTTAAACAGTAGTCCTTTAGAATGATTCCAGCGCACAAGTTTGCTGTCTCGCCTTCGTTGTTATCATTTTAAAGACTCTGTACATTCTTATTGTATGACCTCTTATGTTTAAAAAGAATACCAGGAGTTTTTTCGTCCGGCTTTTTGTTCTGCTGGCCTACACTAGGTTACTTAGGTTAAGCAATATTGTAATATTCTAACAAAGCCGATAATGACTCGTAGATAGGAATTGTCTACCGAGACTTTAGAAAATACCGCGGAAATTCTTATCCATTTTAAATCCGTAACCATATTTAAGGTATCTTCATAAGAATATATAAATAGTACGTATGTAATCTTCTGACTTTCATTAGGTGAGCTCGATGTTCCCGTGATGAAATAAAATATTTTGACTTAGAATATAGGCGATTAATGTTCTCGGGCTTGTTGCAGCGGGATCCAAGTTTCATAATCCAAGAACGGTGTTTAAGTAAGGTGAATAATGTACAGGCCGGGCGACTTCTCCGCGCCGTCAGCAGGCCTTCTTAATACATTATGAGTTAAGGAACTCTCTGTTTCATACAAATGACTCCAAAGAGACACTCGCCGTTTAGTAGCGGGCTTGTTTGATACTAGATGTGACGTTACGGGCACTGAGCAGGGGGCGGAGGGAAACAAGCCTAAAATGTAGGTAATGCGTCTATAGTTGTTGGTAAAGTCCCTATATTTCACAGTGTTGCGCGTTAGGTCCAGATGAAAGCTGGCTTGCAATCGTCTTCAACTGTAAAATATTCAATACTCGATACATATTAGCAAAGTTGACTCCCTAACATAAGTATAGACAATTTTTTTCAAAATCTTTTTGTACATGCGACCCCTTCTCTGTGCGAAATATTCTGTCGACCCCCTTAGGCTATAGACAGACAAAAATTAGTAATTCAAAAGACCACAAAATCTACTAAGAGCCTAACTTTTGCGGCATAACCACACTTTGTCATAACACTTACGTTTGTATAGACTTATGTGACAGCGGTCGGTAGCCCGTGGCCCTCGGGCCACATGTGACCCGTAACTCACTACGGTGCGGTCCGCGCGATTATTACCGATGATCATAATTTAAAGTTATGTAAAGTACAATCTCAAAAATAGAAAAAGCCTTCACTATGTATGTCTAGGGTACTCACGATATATTTTTGCGCCGAAAACATATAACCGTGCGCGTAACATAGCATAACATATACATATGTTACGATCACGATGAGTCAAGTTTAAAATGAAATATAAATATTACTTCATTTTGTAACCATTGTAGTAAATTCTTGACTCGAAGACATTTTCCTTATAATCAAGCGGGAATACCGACGCGGACAACCAATTCCTCTCCTCCGCAGTATGAATGAATGACGAGGCAAAACGTTACGTTCGTACGGGCGGTGTGTTTACAACGAAGGGATGGACACCCGTCGTCCGTCGGCTCGTGTAATACCAAATATATCAGTGGCTGATACATTCTAAATATCAGTTTTCAATCTGTAGCTTGAAAATCTTTATAATATGAGTGTGATTTAGAATGCAGCACACGCAGTCGCCGGCTGCGACCAGCGGCTGCGGCGGCCGCCAATATCGAAACTTGCCCCTTTCTAGTCTCGTCTCAAGAACGTGTCAAATCCTGTCTTATACTAAAGTATATTTTTAGCAGATAAAAGAGCAGACGAGGCACATCATATGTCTCAAAGACCACCAGCCAAGTACCACGTGCGAACAACATTTTTTTTTACTTTCTATAAATTAGTGCTTGACCACTATCCCACTTGGTGGTAAGCGGCGATGTGATCTTAGAAGGTTAAGCACATTAATTAAGTAATATCCTATTCACTCTTGACTTGTACACACTTAATTGTAATCGAACGGAACCACTGACGCTGGCAACTTATTCCAGTCCTTCGCCGTACGAATGATGAAAGAAGACGCAAAGTCCCACCGTCCGCTAAGGAAAGGATGTCTTTATTCCCGTAGGGTATATGGAGTTCCCATACAAACATGGGACGTTAGCTCGGATTCGAGGAGTATGTATATACTGCCAGTTTACATTTATTGATGACGAGTGCGATTGTATTACTTCCTTCCTGGCAGGCAACGCGTTCCAGACTGGTAGTGTTAATGTGTATGGGCTGCGGTCATCCTTACCATCACGTGAAGTGTCATCTCTTACCCTCACGCTTTACTTCTTTGAACAAGTAAAAGCGACCTGATGCCAAACTCAGCGTCAGCTTCAGGTCATCAGATAATTTATAAACAAACATATACATTTTTGAACACATACTTATATAGATATTTAGGCACAGAACAAATATTTGACCTGGGTGGGAAACGAACCCACGACGTTCGGTGTAGCAGTTAGGTTCACTAACCACTCGACCAACCGGCCTGTCGAACAAGAATACTAAATTTTCTACGGATACCTAAAATAAAAAAAAAACAAGGTTAACTGGATTCCATCCAATTAAATACCTACGGGCATGTATGGTTTATGCAGGAGAACAGAAAATTAGCGGTCTCGCTTGTCCCGGCAGGTCGGAGGTGCTAATCTCACTTAGCACCTCGTCGACATCAAATATGCACCGCACTTCACACCTGAGGCAACCAGCCTCGGTACTACCTTACTCCGACTAAATAAAAATGATGTCTTTCAGCTATTAATTTCCTCACAAACATAATTCACTCGTTAAATGAGTTACTCCTTTTTTAGAGTCCTGATCCCATATTAAACTTGCATTTTATTTAACATTACAACTCTATTTAACCAAATTAAGGTAATTCCGTACAACACTGCAAATTATACGTGAGTTATCTACTCTTAACATTCCTCATGAGAAACCTGCTCTCCTGAGACCTTCCCATATAGTCCTTAAAGATAAGTTGACATACTCTCAATATTAGCGTGGTAGACATGATCCATGACATGATCACTTCATGGTGAGAGAAAACCAGCAGTGGGATAGCTAAATTATTAGCTAATTATTATGGTGGGGGCACCGACCCTGAGGAGTTCCTCATAAAGTTCTTATAGGTGTGAAGTCTCATGGACCTTATATATGGCTTATACCGTTATGAGACCCGAGCCCAGGAGTGGGACAGCATGTTTTGCAATGACGTTATCAGTAGGTACGGTATCACTAGGTACTTTATCAGTAGGAGCACTCCGCACACCGACAATAAGGTCGATGACAGTCCAAGAGCTGTTCTGAAATATACACCCTGGAACAAGCATACTTCATTGGAAATATGTATATATTTCTTTCACAAGTCTACAATAACTTTTTTCTTTACTGTTAAGCGACTGTGAATTACCTGTGCAGTACACAGAACACAAAATAAAAAAAATGATTACAGCGGTCTAGTCTTCGCTGAGTTTTATGCTTAGCAACATATCCGGCGTTTCCATTTTAGAATTCCGTAGATAACATGGAACCCATTAGATAAACTTTTATTTATTTTAATAGAGCTTTAGCAGAATCTACAAATGTATTGTTAGGTATTATCAATCGCAGTACTCCCAAAGTGGTCCGATGGACCGCCAGAGCGGAAGGCTCGACGAGAGTCCACGTTCACATGATGTATTAGGGATACACACCAAATTTTTCAGCAATTTTTGGCGATTTCGTTGAGTCCTAATGAGAATTTAAAAAAACATTTTTAAAGCGTTAGGAATTTAATTGGGATTTTTTTTACATTTTTAACATGTTTTTAAAATCTAGTGGAAATTTGGCAGTAGGGGATTTACAGAAAACAGTAAATTTTCTATGGTCTGTGAAAAAACAGTTTGGGAGCCTATAGTCTTTCGTGACATTAGGTATTATTACACTTCTGTTATTAATTTTTATAGTATAACTATTTTTTTATTCCTTTCGTAAAGCAAAATATCGGTTCCTATGGTAATTTGTAAATAAATAAATAAAAATAAATTAGGTATTCGATTTTGAAGTTTGAATTTGAATTATTAAATATTTATAATAATGATAAGTCGGTTACGTCACACATGCTCACATGCTTGTTACAGATAAAGATCTTTCGTGCTGAATTGCAATAAAATAACGCCCCATCAAAACTCTTTCACAGTCCATCAACCTGGGGATACCATACAAATTGCAGCAAGGAAATTTAATAAGGTCAGTGGCACAAGAAAGCCCGGAGGGCGCGGCGTGCGGGGTGGGGGAGCCATGTGTCACGTGGCACACCTGTCACGTGTCACGGAGGAACCTCACTTACTTTAAAAGGAATTTACCATTTATTTGTATAGGAATACCTCGTTGGAGGTTATGTTGATAAGTACTTTGCAATACCGCGGAACTGGCTATCGATTTTAAATCCATAACCAATTTTAAGGTATCTTAATAGGAATGTATGAATATTGTGCGTAATCTTCTGACTCGCATTAAGTGAGCTCGAT
>DWJZ01006808.1:0-12672 GCA_018249125.1 Asbolis capucinus
AAACTTTATGCAAAATTTCCGCTCCGTAGTGTAAGAGAAAGTGGGTCTAATTAAGCTTGCAAGATTTGACCCGTAACAAACATACACTACAAGTTAAATAAAGGCTTGTAAAAAGCGATACTTTTCCTCTAATTTTGGCCATAACGTGACACTCCTAATATTGATGATGTGGTAGATAGATAACTAACAGCACTTTAGCATTGTCGTACTGGAGTAACTTTAAATGATGAGGCTAATCTCAACTATTACTTGCATAATATACTTAGTGTTAGAACTTGCGAGTTGTCGGAAGTCGTCGCTAATCAAGTTTAATGTTCTAAGAGATCAGATGGTTATACTTAACTTGTAGGTTTATTATCGTGTCTGTATTAACTGATGACTTCTGAATTTGATCTCAAAACAGGAAAGGAATTTAATGGATACATATAAAAGAAATATAAAGGGAAAAAATAATGCTTACATTTATACCATTGCACTGCAAATCTTTGTGAAGTGTGTGATACATAAACACTTATACGAGCAACACACTTACCGCGACCAAACATTAATCTGTAACATACTCAACAACTAAATATGTGTAGATAAGGACCCAAATAGGCAACCAATCCTTTCCCAGTGTCACCAACAGTGCTATCAGGTTTTGATGGGTGTCTTTTAGCAAGCCATATTGTACAATTGAAAATGATTATTATTCAAATTTTGATTCTGAAAATTTTGTCCTTTTTAAGAAATAATCACATAATTACAGACATGCCCGTTCAATAACAAACTATGGTCCCGACTACCAAACTAACTCAAGCCGATTTGTCTACAAATCTTGTTATGCTACCAAGCGTACCATTTTGAGAAGAGTAATCCCAAACTGCTTAAACTTTATCCTTAAACAAGGATAAAGTTAACAATTTGTTTTCGATAAGTACTCTCAAGATAAAATAACATAGCAACTAGTTTAATTGATAACAGGAAGCGGCTGGAAGTTAAAGCAGCTTATACAACATAAATTGAAGTGAAGCACCCGACGGGCCAATATTTAAAGGATTTCGAAGTTGTGGTAAAGTTGCAATTTCCAAAGTTGATATATTCTGAAGTACATCGGTGGCGGACGCGCAGTGTCCATAAAGCTCTTTGTGTACTGAATCTGCGGTGTTACGCTTGTCTAAGATGTCCATTCTTAGTCTTATGAAGAAGAATTTTTGAACATTTCCGAAATTACATATGTCTGGCTTCAACGCATTAATTATCCACTATTGAGCACAGGTCTCTCGTGACTTAGGAAGTCTTGACCACGGTGCTCCTTTGAACTGCTAAGGACTTGCTAAAGACACCAATGCTCTATCTCCTACAATTTCAGGGTCTATAAAGGACAAACAAACTCACAAACAAACAGACATTCTTTTAAAATATACCTTTATTTAACATATATATTTAGATTTTAAAATATTTACTGATTGTAAATTAAAAATGGAGTCTGGTTTTTACACTTTAGGTACGTATTACAAAAACCCCGTACCTCTTGCAGCTTGTAATTGGGTTCAAGCCAGATTCTATTGTAATACAACAACAAAATACGTACGGCGTAATTTAAAGCTGCCTTAGTACATTTGTGGTCTCTTTGTATGACCACGGCTAACTAATTTGCGGCTTAACTAATAAATGTGTTACGTAATACATGTTAATGTGCAGGAAGAACGCCTTCTCCAAGTACCACCTCAAGATTATACAGGTTTCTCTTATAGTATATACATACTAAACTTTTTATTAATACATAAAGCAAAAACATTGTATCCTTTTTTACGAAAATTACGCAGACAGAGGAATTTGACAATGAAATTTGGCACAGTAAAAATTTCAACGGAAAAGGTGTGCAGAAAGCTACTATTTTATATAAAAATGCATTGGAAATTAATAAAGCTGACAATTCAATAAGTAGCGATACAAATAATTCCTTTTTATTTGTCAGTTTGTTATCTTTAACAAATTGGCTGTAGTTGCATGTTATTTCATTATATTTGATTTTAAATATTGTTAGCATCCATTCTCGGAAATTCCAATAGAATCCAATGAAACAGTTACAATTTTCAAACTAATTATTTACTTCATTTCTTTGTCACCGTCATTTGTATTTTCAATATACATATGAAGAACAAGTTCTAATTTTCATGTCACATATATTGCATTGGTAACAATTGTTTGTTATTTTAGCAGTATAATTTTTTTGTAACGATACAACCAATACTAACCAATATTTTTGTAACAATACAATCAGTTAAAGAAAAAATAAATTGTATAGTTGATTAACATTAATTGTACAATTGAATAGAATTTATGAAATGGATAAGCATTACTCGTAAAAGATTGAAGTGAAACCGACCCACAAAAAAGGTTACTATTAGGTGTTGGAATTAATTCGTAGCATTTGATGAGAGATGGCGTAGTTATTGCTTCAGAAACAAATTAATCGTAAATCAGCTGTTATTAGGTGATATTTTTATGACGCAACTTATCCTTAAATTGTTAACAACAAGTGGCAGTTATTTAAATATGGCGAATTTTAGTCCAAATAAAGTGTTTTTGTGGGGAGTTTTATTACATTATTTTAATATGAATAAAACATGGTTTAGCTCACCAAATGTGTCAGAAGTCGTTTGCGCGTTTCAAAAGTGTTGATTTTGATTTAGCCGACAAGGAAAACAAAAAAAATGTAGCTAAAAAATTGGAGGATGTACTTGAAGGAAATTCATGTCAAACACTTCAAGAGTTGTCTACATCGTTGGAGGTTGATTTATCAACGATAGGAAAATGCCTTAAAGCTTTGGGAATGATCGAAAAGGAAAGTAATTGGGTCCCATATGAATTAAAATTGAGAGACATTAAAAGACGTGTGTGACGTTACGACCTGTGAACTAATGTTTGAACGGTACAAAAGACAATTTTTTTACAACGTATTGTGACTGGTGATGAAAAATTGATATATTACGACAATCCGAAACGCAGAAGATCATGGGTTAAGCCCGGACAACCATCATCACCAGTGGCAAAACGCAATAATCATGGATCTGAGCTCCTCATTTGTATTTGGTGGGATCAACAAGGTGTGGCTTATTATGAATTATTAAAACCCAATGAAACCATCACTGAGGGTCGCTACCAGTTACAATTGATGCGTTTGAGTCGTGCTTTGAAGGAAAAACGGACGGAATGGAGCAAAAGACACGATAAAGTTATTTTGCTGCACGGCAATGCTCGATCTCACGTGGCGAAACTATTGAAAACATATCTGGAAACATTGAAATAGGAACTGTTAACCCACCGTATCCTTCAGATATTGCTTCTTCGGATTACCACCAGTTTCGATCAATGGCTCATGGTTCATCAGGGGAAAATTTAACGTCTTATAACGTCGTATTATTGCCAAAATTGGATTGATTAATACGCCAATAAAGTCCTTTAGCTCATATCTACTTCATAGAAGCTCTTTAATTTTATTAAGTATTTAGGATATTCTTTTTGGCTATTTTCGACTATATTTGATTTTATGTTCAGATTTTGTGATGTTTTAGTTCAATGTTCATTCTGGTATATTACTCTTTGCAATTAAAAACATTTTATTTTGATTATAAATTGATCGAGTCTGGATTCTTGAATTCGGTTCTGTATTATCGTCGGAAATGTGTAATTAGTTTTGGTAACCGCTAGTGACAAAATTTCATAACCAGTTTCGTGATCTTAGGGAATGTATGCGGTAAGTCAAGGGAGTGTATTCGGTTGTTATTGTTGCTCAGTTTCTGTTGAATATCTTCGGAAGGTGATGGGGAATAAAGGTCCTTGAATGGAGGCCACGGGCTCGGAAAAAGGGTGCAGGGTATCTAGGTAGACCGACGAACTAAAAAAGACAGTGGGTATCCGCTGGATTCAGAAGACTTAGGACCGGTCAGAGTGACGTAAATTGGGCTAGGCCTATATCCAACAGTGGCTGATAGATACATGTTTGGAGGCTTTCGGATAATATAACGAAGTTTTTGAAATTAGTGATTTAGTTTAAATAAAATCAATACCTACCTCTTCAACCTACCTCCTCTTCGTTCTGGAGAAGGATGGGTTAGGATGAGCGAAGTTTTATGACGTGTGGGATAAGTAAAAAGTTATTCAAGACAGTTTTCATGAATTATTTATCTATTCTATGCTTGTGTTAATCGCTAATATATTAATCAACTGCTGTGCTCTGCGGTTTCACCCGCGTTAATTTGAGGAATAAATGTCCGCCTCGTTGGTCCAGTGGTCGCAAACACGACTGCCGTCTACCCTGTAACTCTGTAGTGTGATGTTATATGCTGTTATGATATATCTATAGCCTTCCTCTGTAAATTGACTATCAAAGACAAAAATATAATTTTTTATACGCACCAGTAATTTTTGAGATAAGCGCGTTCAAACAAACAATCAAACAAAGAAACTTCACCTTTATAATATTAAGTGTGATTGTGTACACATAATAGTGACCTATTTGCTAGATTAAGATTAGATTAGGATCAATTTTTTCATATCAAAATTCAATTTTTTCAAATCGGCCCAGTAGTTTCGGAGCTTAATCACTTCAAACAAACAGTCATATTCTATTTAAAATATTTGTATAGATTTATTTAAATGTTAATGACAAATAACACCGCTCTTCCCCAGTTTACCAACACTACAAATAGGTTAATGTAACCGACAAACCGACGATTGAGTGACGAGGCCTGTCACATTCATTCACAGAACTTAGCAATATTAGCGGTCGGCGCTTACAAATTCCGCATGAATCGAGTTTCCTACTTAATCTATTTCAAATACTTTTAGGCTTAGCCTTAATTTCGAAATAGTAATAATATTGGTTCTTGGTTGGAATGGTTTTAAATCAAGGTTATTGAATCAGCTGATCTTGCGGAAAGTGTTCTGTGATGTACTTTCTGATCCTTCAATGTCTGTATAGGATCTTAATATTTGTAAACCTTTCTTGGTATTAATATTATTTGATGAATTGATACGAATTCAATTCCTTGCGGCTATAGTTGATATATTTTTACATAGGATGTTATTGATATGAATGGTTATTTTCAAATAAAAAGTGTTGTAACAGTTTCTATTGCTGCTAAACAATTATATGTGAAATAGACTGAAAGGATGAAACTCAATAACAGCTCCACTTATAAGGTTTAATTGACACTCTAAACTATCGAACAATTCAGGAGTTTAGTTAACATAACTACTGATACATACAGTGGCGGATATTTTTTTAGGAGAAGCTCGCGAATTTCGAAATGCGCGTATTAAATTTCTGACTAAGTAAATGCATTTTTCCAAGAATCGGTCTCATATGTTGTACCTAATATCATACATAAGAATACATTATGTAATTAAATAAAATAATAATTTTAATTAACTAGTAAAGAAATTTGTTTAAACTGTAAAGTTTGGTAATTATTTGCGTGATTTCACACTAAGGATGTCTCCTATGTAAGATTTTGCATACATTATAGATGGCTGGAATGATGCCATTTGTTTATTAATAGTTTTTAATTTAATTGTTGTCCAAAATCCTAAAAGGATTCAATGCTTAGATACAAAATGTATCCAAGAGTATTAATAATAGTGTATTACAAAACAATTAACCCTAAAAAAATATTTATTGACCGATAAAATTAATTAAATCAAATATAACGAAAATGCGAGCTGACCCAAATATTTTAGATAGCCACCATATGAAATAAGCGAAGACGTGATGTGGGTACGAAATATTTGCAATAATTTATTTCACCATCATCTGATGACGTAGTGTGTTACAAATTATAAACGACCAACAAACTAGAAACAAACCGTTCTGAAATATACATACATATTTTGGCAAGATTCAGAGACAGCGTCGTAAGTGAAAAGTCGCAATAAGTTCATAAATTTTAAATAACCTACTTCTTACTCACTATTTTCAAGACATTATCAAGTCATAACTACAGAAGAGCAACTAGAAAGTTCTACGTTAGACAAAATTAACGGAAGTCGGTGAGCTATTACAGAGGAGTCTTAATGGAGTAGCTGAGATCCTTTCGTAATATAACTGCGATGAACTTCGCTCAAATACTGAAATGTGAATTTTAATGAAAGGCGCATAACTTCCGAACTCTTAAGCAAAGATGGCAGTCTCGGATGCCGCGTTCTAGACCATAGTATTGCTTTCCATTATAAAGACCTATAAATTATTATTATATTATATATTAAAAATGTAATCGAACGTTTGGCATTAATTTTACTCGTAACATATTACTATAATTAATATTTAATATTGTGAATGTTAATATATAATTTTTTTAAACAGTGAATGTTTAAAGAGTGAATTTAATATTTGCAAAATACAATTAAATATTATGCAATTAAATTAAGTAATTATGCAATTAAAATATTATGCAATTAAATTATTTCAATTCCCATTCCGCTTCGAAGACGAGGGTGTTGTAAGAGGGGACATAAATCAGCGACTTGGTGGTATAGCTTATATTATCAATCAATCAAATCATCAATGTATTAGAACAATCTTATAAAATATTGTTAACGAGTTACGGGAAGCTGGTGCAGCAGGTGCGAATTAAACGAGGCTTGTTCTTATATAATAACTTTTATTACTAAATTATTACGTATTACTTATATTTAACTTAAAACTATGGTGACACCGGCCGATGTTAGGTTCGGATTGTCTTCGTGAGGCGTCGGGTTGCGTTCCCAGGCTCGATTCTGGTAAGCGTTATAGGATATCTTTCCTACACAATCCGGGAACGCGGCGATGTTTGATTTAAATTTCTGTTATTATAACAAGCACTATATTATCAATCAGTCAAATTTATCAATATATTACATCAATATCTTTATGAATCTCGCCTCGCTAGGTACCATTCGATTTAACCGTGGCACGTCCATTTTATACTCTTAAAAAATGAACAAAAAATTTCTGAACCATAAAACTATTTGAATTAATTTTTTTACGAGTAAAAAGATAGAACTCGTCATTCGCAAGAAGCTTCAACCTCAATTAAGCGGTCCTCAAAAGAACTCTATATTAATTTGTACCCTTTTTACTAATTAAGCGCAGATGAAGCCGCTGGCGTTGCGTATGATACGTGCAATTAAATGGAGGTAAATTAAAATTAATGAGTGAAATTTAATGTTAGTATTTTCAGGTGTTGTCAATTTAATAAGTACAGACGTGTTTATGGAATTAAATAATCTAATACTGATGTAATTATTAATTTGGATTAATTTCGAATGTATTAGGCGTTTCGCAGTTTGATGTTGTATTTCGAAAATGTATTGTTTATACCAAAATTGTAATGTGATGTATATTTCTCCGAATCACTCGCAAACCAGAAAGCATGTGAAATATATCTGTGAAACCTTGTAATTAGCTTTCTGTATTACATATAAATTAGCATTACAATATATTTGGCTGTAGTTTCCTTTGTTTAAAAATATAAATATGTCGAGACAACTCACACACGGCCATCTGAGTCTAAACTAAGCGTTAGCTTATACTTTGTCAGACAACTGATAAAAATACATTTTTAAATATATTTATATAGTAGATATTTACAGCCAGACACAGAACAAACACTCCTGCTCGTCACAGACATGTCTGACCTGAGTGGGAATTGAACCCACGACCTTCGGTGTAGCATCAGGTTCACTAAGCACTAGATTAACCAGCCTGTCAAATAAATAAATCCTACTAGTAAAAGGGGAAAGTAAATTTATACCAATTCCAAATGTATGATACATTTAACTCGCTCGCGTCTCCTCACAATGAGAGGGTTCTTTTCTATAACTACTTTAAACCGTTTACGTTAATAATGTAGTAATGATAGGTAATGTAAAGAGAATTAGAATCATTTTCTATCGTGGCCTGCTATTGACCAACATGGTTCAATAGGTAGGTAGTTCCAATTAACAAACATGGAAAATGACCTACGTAAAATACAGTAGAAAGCCAATTTTCAATTACGAAGAATCGGCATAAATTTTCATATCCGCCGCAAAAGTTAAAATCTAACGATTTTCGAAGTACGAAATGGACTAATTAATTGGAGGTGGGAAATAAAAATGTTGCTAAATTCACTCATTTAGCCTCCCTGTTTACGCTGCTTACACATATACCAGGCTTTGGAGCAGCGTGGCGGGATATGCTCCAGGCGTCAGTTAAGTAGAAACCCATGCTCAGTATGTGGTTATCTTAAATGACAGAAGATTGTGTGTCCTAAGGCCTCTGACTTAAAAAATCTATCCAACGATAAGCATCACCAACTTCATTCTCTTTATTTTTTCCTAACTTGCTCATCTTGACCGTTAAACAGACACTAGCGCCGGTGGCTGTAAGCGTTTCTACGTATAATATTTTAAGTATCTGGTAAACCAGTTTTTGTTGGTAATTTAAATATCGTACCGCCACCTGGCGTGCAATAGTTTAACTAACTCGAATCGATAATCATTTATTCACGGTCATACTAACATGGCAGATGGCACTGTTATCTTTGATTTTGTACTTAGGGTTATAAATGACAAATTAGGGTGCCTTTCATTACCTAAAATAGAACCTCATATATTTTTAACAAAATTTTCCACTATGGAATCCCATTTCTTGTATTGTGGACGAAAAAATTATTGTGTGCAGGGAATTTGAGGGAGCCGTTCGTTACCGCCATGCCGAGTGTCCTCAGCCAGCCTCTAGTTGGCTCGGCTGTATTCATCAGGGAACGACAGGGTTGGACAGGCAATCACTCGGTTGCTTTCACTAGAATACTATTGGTTCTGTAAAACGGAGTTGGTTTTCACAATGCCATGGACACAAACTGGTTTTTTATTGTCTTCTATGATTTTTTGTTAAAAATACGCTACTGATTCGGTGCTTAGGTTTTGTTCTAGTAAGTTTGACAGAGTTTGTGAGAAGTTATAATGTGTTTTCAATATATTTGGTCTTTTCTTTGAAAAAAATTAAATTTTGTAATATAGTAAAATATTGCTGTGTTAAGTTGGAGGTAGGGGCAGAAATCTTCGAAAATTGTTACGTAATTTCTGAACGCGTCATTATACATATTTACCTGCTTGTATTGCCTTATATGTATTGACCCTAATACCTACTTGGTAGTGATTCGTAAAGCAATATATCCCGGTTTCGATTTCTGACGGATATTTATGTACATTGCAGTTTTTTTACGGTGTTTACAGTTACGGTTTTTACGGTAGATGTTTTTCGTGTTGGTTTTTGTTCTTGCCAAACACGGCACAGGGAAGTTTATTGCTATTTGTTTTGCAGACATCCACAAAAATATAGTAACTGACTAGAGTTCGCCTCGGAAAAAATTGAGCTGAAAATATAAAAATTCTTATATTTGACTCTACATATTTTCCGAAATACGGTTACAAAGAAAACTACTTTTTTTTCCAAGATAACATCTCACTCAAAATTCGATTATACATATTTGCCAATTACTTTTCGAAATAGTTCCAGATTGTTCTTAATTTATCCATTACAAAGAAACTAATAATATTAGTGTATAAAAGAACATGTAAAAATAAGTAAGAAAAATAAGTAGTAAGTATTAGTATATAAATTTCAGTTGCTTTAAAAAAATTAAAGTTTTAAAAAATTGCGAAAAAACAAAATCTTATTATTACTTCACTAAGTAGCTATGTACGTTCTACATATAGGACTTAAATATATTTGTAATATTGTATACAATTATTTGTCATATTTGTAATTGTACAGGGCACTCGGTATTGTAAGTGTATATGCATACATTTACTAGTAAAGATTACATTGTTTACGGCGCATTAGAGGTGTTGCTGAAATTATGCGCATAATTCGAGAAGCACATGTCGGATTTGTTTGCTTTGAATTAATGTATGCAATTTGGTAAATAGTTCGAGTACAAAATCGTATTCTCTGAGGTATATTGTTTGTAATGGAAATATTGACTGGCAACTGCCCGCTTTACGTTTTTTGTATAGCCGGGATTCTATATAATCATCATTCCAACCAACTCGCACTGCAGGACTCCAGTCTCCTCTCACTATTTGAGAGGTATAGGCCACCACGCTGGCCCGGTGGAATTATGGAGAACTTTATGGAGAAGTCTTAGGCGTCTAGGTTTTCTCACGATGTTTTCTGATATACTCTCATACGCACATTCTCGTAACTTCGTTAGAGGTGCACCCTGCAGGATTTTAACTCAGGATCTCACGTTCGAGAGACCAACGTTCATATCATTAGGCTACCACTGTTATGCATCAAAGCATATGCTATATTATTTAAATATTTTTATATATAATCTTATTAAATATATTCTGAAGAAAGTCCAATATTCGTTCATTCCATAATTTACACGTACGTGGTAGAGAAAGCCATGAAAAAATAACTGTATATTAGGTCAACGGAAAATGTCTGATGTCGGTGCAAATTGTTGGACGGCTTCGTAGTCAACCATGCTACCCAATATTCTTATGTCCCCTGAAGGCCTCTGAAATGGCCTACCCATAGCTAGCTGATAGCAACCTAAAACGATGTTTTTATGAATGTATTTACGAAAGCCACTAGTATTGTTTTAGCAAAATACAATGAATGAAATGTATTATTTACTGGCTGAACCCGGTTACGCTTCGCTGCGGATTGACATAAGCTTTGGAGTGGGCTAATGGAGTTCTATGCATGTACACAATTTCGTATGTATCTTGTTAACCGTTAAAGGGTACCTTTGCTAGAAGCCAATATCCATGTGTCTGATCGACATCATTTTAGAACCAACCTATTTCAGATAATTCTGAACAAAGTTGCTAAAGACATCAGTGCTCTATCTCCTACTATTTCAGAGTCCATAAAGGATAAACAAACAAACATTCATTTTTGTATTTATTTATTATTATTTGTGAAATAAATTTAATTGATTGTAAATTATTATATTGATTATTTATTGATTATTATTCTGATTATTATTTATTTCTTTCTATAATTTTTTCCTGTACTTTTTTATTTTTTATATTTAAACAAGAGCAACCGAAGCAAGGAGGCGCTCATGAAATTTTTGCCTATAACGGTCAGTTAACATTTTCGATCGCCTACAATCGAACGCCGCCGGGATATGAACGCTTCAAACAGACTTTTTGTATTGTACTTTATTGCATTTTATTCGTATAACTGGGCTTACAACGCTATGCCACTAAAACGTCCACACAACACACCTTGTGCTCTTAGTGTCCATTCTACTCGTATTACAACGAGTATTTTTGCATCGACCGTTGAGTACCACCACAACTAGGTCGAGGGATCTATTCCCTAGACTGAACAAATTCGCACGACTCGGCGTAACTATCGGCTATAACGTTCAATTTGTTTGATATAAGCGCAGAATCGAATGCATTTTGCGCTAGAAATTGAAATCGTTATGCCGGCCACTGATTTACGCCAAATTTATATAGCTGTAGTTAACTGATGTGTTTTAGATTGAAGAGGTTTTTTACAATATGCTGAGTTACGTGTACTTATGTATTTCGTGCCGATATAGATTATGGTCTTGGTTTGACAGTTTGACAGGTTGACAGCTGACAATTGACACTAATACAATAGTCCTAATAGAAATGAAGTAGCTTACGTCTGGCTCGTTTTTTTCTTTTTATTTATTATAATACACACTTTACCATATCTTGCATATTAATATTTATGACTTTTGGTGTTTACATTAACCAACCACAGATTTATTTTTTTTATATTTTTGCTAGCTTCCGCCCGCGACTTCGCTCGCGTGCAATAGTTACTTTGCGCTAACCCGCGACTTCGTAGAAACGAAAGTTCGTAGAAATCATACATGATTTTTGCAAAACTTTGACGCAGCGCAAGCAGCGGAAGCCCTCAATAGGAAAAAAAATCCCCAATTTTTAAACATTCTTCATTAATGCTCCGCTCCTATTGCTGTTAGCGTGATGATATATAGTCTATAGCTTTCCTCGTTAAATGGAATATTTAACACTGAAAGAATTTTTCTAACCGTACCAGTAGTTCCTGAGATTAGCGCGTTCAAGCAAACAATAAAAAAATTCTTCAGCTTTATAATATTAATAAATATAGATGGGTTTAATATTTATTTAACCCGTTTTATTTAACCCCTTAACCCTGAGCCTTGTGGTAAAGGGTTGTCTTCACCTGAGTCATACCGCAGGGAATACTCCAGAAGAATGCTAAAAAAAATCAGTAACTTCGAGTTAAACAGGATCATGGTATTATAGAGATTCCACGGTGAAATACTAATCTGTGAATGGTGCTAAAAAGAAAGTATCTTACTAATTGATATAAGTCTTTTATGATAAAAAGGCTTATTCGTAGTTGAAATTGATAGCACAGTCTCAAACGGCCGACATAGAAGTAAAACCACCCGTTGTTCGTTCATAGTAATCTCCATAAATCTCGCTGAAGTTATATATTACTGGTTGTATCCCGCGGCTTAGTCCGTGCGGTGTGACAATAACGAGGCTTAATAAAATATTCAATAACGCTTTAAGGCTACATTTGTACTTCGTATGAACGAAAAAACTCATAAAATTTCATAACTATTGTTAACCATCAAGTTCCCTTGTCTGGACCTAATCCTGAACGTGTATCAGGTC
>DWJZ01006809.1:0-12669 GCA_018249125.1 Asbolis capucinus
TCGTGGGTTCGATTCCCACCCAGGTCAAACTTTTCTGTGATGAGCAGGAATGTTTGTTCTGTGTGTCTGGATGTGTAGTAAAAATATCTATTGAAGTCTGTATTTAAAAGTATATATGTATGTATGTTTATCAGTTATCGGATCATCATAGTACAAACTAACGTAGCTAGCGTACTAAGTTTATCTACTCTTGGCGCCTTTGCTTAAATCTTCTAATATATTTTGGTCATGACATATCTAAATATATTGGAAAAGACTTAATAAATCAAAAAATAGTGTTATGTTAAATTTTACCTTAAAATTATTATGACTATTTAGATCAATTATGTATTAAATATTCACTATCTTCGAATTTACTAAGGATCGATAATTATATCGGGTACTCACAATTATTGTGGTTTATTTACATTTTAAACCAGATTACAATGCTAGAGAAAAATTTTAAGGAATACGTAAATAAAATAATAAACAAGCTTTATTAAAATATTTAAAAACACAAGCTTTAACTATAGAGCCCTAATACGACGAAATACATAAAATATATTAGCTGCATTGTTAATCGTTGTGTTCCCTTGTCTTTAGCCAATCCTGAACGGGTAGTATCAGGTCATGCTAATCATAAAAATTCATTGTCATTAGGACGGAAGGTTTATGCAAAATTTCAGGTTCGTAAGTTAAAGACAGTCTAATTAAGCTTGCAAAATTTGACCCGAACACTTAAAAAATAAATGTACGAACATACTAATAAACAAACATATACTGCAAGTTAAATAAAAACTTCTAACAAACAGTATTACTAATTCATTAGCAATCGAAAAGCAGTTTGATAAATGTTTACTGATGCCATTGTTATTGTACTTACGTCATTATTGTAGCGTATTCGAAATAAGCTGCTATTGACATACGCCATTTTACGCCGGTTAATGAGTTGTTCGAGTGAACAACGACATAAGTAGTTTGTATACAAAATTAATGTCGCTGTAGACCTGAAAGTAGTTAGAAATGTCGTTTAAAATAAAGTGTATATCAAGCTATACTTGTTGTTGATCGTGCCTGCGAAGTAATCGGTCACAAGTTCCATTCCAGGATATTAATGTGATAGATGAATGTTTGTTCTCCGGTCTTGGGTGCCTTGTGATGTGTTGTTCACTACTCGCAACATAGGGTATACTAGTTCGGAGGTATGAGTGTGTATGGATCTTATTATTTATTCTGTTATGATCTCATAATAAAAAAATCTTGTAGTGTAAAGTTGAAAATCAATATTAATTAAAAAAACAATTCATAATTCAATTTTTTTTTATTATTGAGTATTAATTCTGTCAAATGCCAAAAAGTTATCAGCAAAGAAGAAAGATGTATCTGCGTACTTACACCTTGAATCAAAAGGGACCCGTCGAAAACTGTTGAATACATCGACTTGTGAATTGTTGAATGCAGGCGATTGCTGTCGCGTTCGTAGTTATAATTTTAAAGACTCCCTGTAATATTCTTATTGTATGACCTCTTTTGTTTAAAAACAGTACCAGGAGTTCTTTTCTTCCGACTTTTTTTTCTGCTGGCCTACACTAGGTTAGGCTAGGCAATATTGTTATATTCTAGCAAAGCCGATGGGGAATTGTCTACGCAGAATTTAGGTAATACCGCGGGATTGGTCATGGATTTTAAATCCGTAACCAATTTTATGTTATCTTAATAACAATTCATGAATATTGTGTAAAATTTTGTGTATCTGAAATTGTGACAGGCATTTCTGATTTACATAGTGCCTAATTCTACTTACATCTACGAGTATGTCTTATCTGAGTCCGCTTATCTATGAGGTCCTATAGCCTCCGCCTCGCCTCTCCAGGGCGCCAAGCAAAGTGTAGGGAATTGTTATGCTTTCCGAAGGCCTCAGACATTATAACAGCTGAGTTTTGAGAAATTTAGCGCAGAAACCAGAGCCCCCTGCTAAACTAGCCAGAAACTTAATATTCTTTTTTCAAACATTAGAAAGTCTGATTTAAAAAATTCTTTACCGTAAATATTTTTAAGTATCAGTAATTAATGAACCTATCACAACCCAGGAGGATCATGGCCCCCGTGGCCTCTGTGACCGCCCCCCGGATCCGTCCTTACGACAACTGATGTACGTATTCGAAGGACTCAAACTCGACACTATTTTCTCATTTTGAATTACTCCTAATTGGGCTACAGGTCCGTATAATACGATGTATAGTAATTATTAATTATACCTGTTACAAATACTCATTAGCATGATAAGGTATCGATATTGGAAAAGCTTTTCAAGCGGTTATAGATAAGATTGTTCTGCAGCTGATTTTGTATGCATTGTGTTATTTTTAGGCATCTGAAGGCATTCGAAGCGACACTGATTTGTTTATTCTGCCTTTTTTATGGCACAAGGTGCTTTGTGTCTTAAAACTGTCCTTACGGTGCAATAGGGTGTTGCTGTATATTTTATTCTTTCTTGTAGTGTTGTATCAGGTCTAAGAAATCTGGTATTAAAATAGGTGTACTATTGGATTTCATGTTAATAACAATTCTTAGGTAAATATTCTGAATAATACAGCACAGAAATAGATTATAGTCTGTAGCCATTTTTTATGTACTACACGGGAGAAACTGCGTGCGGAAACTAGTTTAGTTTTATTTAGTTTTTATTTATTGATTTATTTAGTTTTATTTAGTTTCAATGTTTAACGCTAGGTGTCGGTTTACGTATATAAGGTACTAAATCTTAAATTATAAATTGGACAAAAACGGATTTCACCAATTTGTTGGAGTATTTCAGTATTTGTTGAATTACATTTAACATTTAAATTCAATTCGACGTCGTCCTGGTCAGCTTTGTGAAACCACACAATTTCATTACGAGAAGAGGTAGATAATTCGGGAATTTTGTAAATGCATGGTAAAAGCAATTTTATAGGAATAAATACTTAATACTTTTTTTAACACATTTTCTTGTATCCATGTAAGTCTGTGGGACACTGAGGAAACTGATGAAATGTACTTTTAAACAGATATTTTATATTATTTTAATGGTGCTTTACAAATAATACTTTTATTAATGAGTAGTGTTGTACCAATAACATATACCTACAAAATTCTACTTTAGCTCCATCAAGTATTATTAATGCGTGCAAAGTTCGGCGACTTTACTTATATTAATTACAAAAAGTAATCATAAACTCACGGATCAAAAATTATTTTAATAAGACCAGAGAAATTTGCTTTTATTTATTCTCAATAACTCGTGGCAAAGTAAGGTGTATGACGAACAGAGCATATTGTGATTAATATTGTATCTTGTTTGAAATTTGTATTAGGCAATCATTATTGCAAATAATGATACCATAAGGGATGTTACACCTCTTTAGTGGTTGTAATGATATCACCGTGACAGTAACTTAAACTATAACAAAAAAACTAAATTAATATATATTACAACATTTAAGAAGAATTTAAGCTTTCATTAAATCCCAATATGAAGAAACATTTTCTTAATTGTCTGGACGTATTATCACGTCATGCTTAACAAAGAAGCAATCTTATTGGTCGTAAGTTCGATGAAGTGTTTTAATTCAACTTGAAAGAATAGACCCGAATAAACTAGGAAACAAACATATTCATATGTATATTGCAAGTTAAATATTGCAAATATTGAAATAAAGGCTTGTTAAATTGTTAACTAAACCAAACCATGTGGATATGCCTATATCTTCGTTTTTCTCCATCTATAAGCGAAAAATCCTTATAAGTGTATCGTATCTTGGCAACCGCGTAGTATTAATAAATGTTATATCGAAAACGATATCTCGGCAGGATTGACCGCCGGGACGTGGCGGAAGGGGAGCGGGTCGACCCAGATTTGTTAGACCGTGCGGTGCGACTTCTCCAACTGCAGAAACTTGACCGCATTTACTCCTACCACACTCGGCCAAGGTACGATATCGATGTATCCCAGCCTTCCTTCTTTCACATCCCTATAGGCTTGGGTCGGGCCAAAGACGGATACAAACGCAATTAAACGCCGCGTGCAGTTTAAAATTATTGTGCGTGTTAAAATAAAATTTTCTATCGAAAGGACGGGTAAATAAATATTAACTTAAGCTGCAGTATCAATTGATATTTAATAATGCCTGTATTAAACTCGATCGCCGAAACTACTACTTGTATCTGTATTCGAGCATGACGCAATAGTGACCGTACAGATTGATATGACGTATATATATTCGTTGTGTTCCATGCTATTTTGTGTTATAGACACCATGACGAAAACGTTTTATCACGTCGTCGTTTTGATAGGTTTTGTCATTATAAGATGTCTCCATTATAATTTCAAAACGTTTCCACTATAGGGCCAATAGGTAGATTTGGTAGCTTTAGCTCAAATGTAACAAAAGTATTTAATAAATGGCCAAATTTAAGCATAATCGTTCATTATGCCATATCAAATTTCGAATAATGACCTAAAACCACGTACCTACTGTTCTCAAACATAATAACAAACATTCATAATTTTGCCAACAATAAATTGTTTGACAGACGTTAAACTAACATTATAATAAACTATGCAACTTGCTGTTTTCCTCGCGACGGAGAAGTACCCAATATATCGGAGGCGGTCGGTACCCCGCACAATATTCCCAGAGAAATCTTTTTTCGTCAAGTGCTTTAACAGCTGCAGTGTCGATTGAACTTTTATGAAGATTTTCTTCTTCTTTTGTCTCAAGAAAACCAACTCTCGTACTTTATTTTCTAACATCATTCGGTTGAACAAAATACGTGATAAGATCCTACGAAGAAACATTATTGAAGATTCTATTTTTCCTACCTATCCCGTCGTAGATCTGTCGTGGTCAGCATGGGCATTTGTCTTCTTACTTCTACGTCTTATATAATCTTTATACTTCTTATATCTTCTCCTATTAAATATGTGTCATGAGTTTCTCTGCTCTCTTTTGAATTAATAAATGCTTTCTTTAATCCTTTTTTTTTCATATCTATATGTCTTGTAGTTATTGAATGTTTGTCGATGTATCTTAACCTGGTTGATTAGATTCTATTCAGTGGATGTTTCAAATAGTAGAATTTATTTGTTTGTAGCTATTTTCTACGATCTGTGATTAGACGGACGAGTCTGTTTCGCCACATCCTAAGAAGATGATGTGGTGTACGTAGGCGGTATGAGAAGGTTGAAATATTATAATATGTTTTAGTTTTATCAATATTATATTCAAATTTCCCTCGTGTCCAAGTGTCGAAGGTAAAACACTAGAAGGTAAAAAAACCTATCAAGGTAAAACACTGGTTTTGGCTATTGGATGTCTAGGGAATCACACCGTAGGATGCCAAATTTATTGGACATATAGACATTTTTGGATGCTATTATTGCAACGGAATGAAACATGACTTTTTTTGATCATAAGCGATCGGAAAAGTTAGGCAACAGCTGTTATATTTGGTGGATGGGCTACCGCTATTGGCAAAGTGAACGCTTCCGTACTACGGGGGCCACGTAAAGCAGTCAGACCCGAGTTTTATCGTCGGACATTAATCGTTAAGCCATGTTGGAGGCACAATACTTCTCTCATCCTATCCTGCTAATATTCTAAATGCCAAAATTTACGAAGATCTTTGGATTTTGTCTTTGCTTCACGCACTAACCGTTAAAAAAGATTAAGATGAAACTTGGCACACAGATATACCGCATCCAGAAAATGAATATAGGATAGATTTTATTCCAATTGTATATCCCCTGGGATGATTTGTACTATTATATGTTAAACGGACTAACATGAATTTGGCACAGAGGTAAAGTATGTATAGTCTGGAATAAGACATAGGGTACTTTTCATCACATTTTATTTTTAGCATATGACGCCGGGGGCAGGATCTAGTTTAGAAAAAATCGAATTAATGTACTCTTGTTTCTTGTTCATTAATAATTTTAAAACCATTATAAAGTTTTCGTGTAATAATGTGTTGTCAAATGAACCCAGGCAATTGAAATTCCAGAAATTGTGTTGTACCCCTTCAATTTACGGGTTGTGAATTATTCTATTGTATTTGGAGCGTAACACTACTGCCTGGGATCAACATATGTATGTATGTATTATTTAATAGACCACTATCGAGCCGACTCTCTTCTCATAACTGAAAAAGTTTAGGGACACGGGGCAAGTGGCTTTTCTGTTATCGTTCACGCCGAACGCCAAAAAAAGTAAGAAAAAAGAATTTACGGCAAATAAGGCTTCTTAAGCAGTATAGCCTATACTCGGTGAAAATTCTATCTGAAATTGATTCCGCTCAAAATTGACAAATTTGTATGAAAAAATCCAGATCGAATTATCTGCAAAATTGATAATTTTTTATGGAAAAAATCTAGATCAAATTATCTACTAAATTGATAAATTTGTATGGGAAACAATCCAGATCGAATTATCTACAAAATTGATAAATTTGCTTGAAAAAAATCCAGATCGAATTTTCTACAAAATTGATAAATTTGTATTGAAAAAAATCCAGTTCAAATTATCTACAAAATTGATAAATTTGTATGGGAAAAAATCCAGATCGAATTATCTACAAAATTGATAAATTTGTATGGAAAAAAATCCAGATCAAATTATCTACGAAATTGATAAATTTGTATGGGAAAAAACCCAGATCGAATTTGCACCGAGTACAGTGATTTGTACGTTGGTCTCTCAATCGAGAGGATAGGACCTCTCCAAGGACCCAAGCACCTCAAGAAGGTTCAAACTAGGCTACCATTAACTTAGTGGGATATAGTCAGATCATTGTAGCCCAGAAAACCTTCATTTATCAATACTAATCGACGTTTTAATCATTAAATCTGTGTACATTCCTGTTAGTGTGTTTCATAATAGAACTATTATTTAACGTAACCCTTGTTCTCGCTTCATAGAGTTAGCAAGTTAAGTTAATATACAGGATCCTATTCATCGTTTGCTTAAAGGGCAAGTATTCATACTGCCTATTACGTTAATAGGTAATATTTTGATAGAGAATCGTTTCTTGTAGGTGTGAAGGTAATTAAATTATGTTTTAATGAAGTTATATTAGTTGGTACAATGATTTTAAGCTTTGAAGAGGAATATTTTGCAACTTCTTGTGATATCATGGCCCTTATTATAACCATAGAAAAAATACTTGAAAAAAAATTAAAATTAATAAATTGTTTTGAATTACTGCACTGTAAACGTTTTTTGTAAACTGAGCTTTTAAATTATTTTCAGAATAGAATTTTTTAAATAGGTGTTCCGACTGTAAAAAAGAATGCAGGTTTGTGTTTGTGCTATATAATTTAGTAAACGGTATATTTAAATCACCGAATCACAAAAAAGTTGAGTGTAGATATATTTACCTATAATAAACTTAAGTTTTCATTAGTATTTTCAAACATCTAATCATCATTATAAGTTCAGTTTAAGTTAAACATTATTAACAGTTGATATTACAGTATTTTTAAAATACATTATGATTTATTTTAAGTGTTTAACTTTTTCTTTATTTCGGCAATCCTACCATAAAAAGGTAAGAGAGCGACTATGTCGTCACAAGATGGCGACAAAATGTACCTAGTCTTAGTTTAATGTATTTCGATTTCTTTGGTAAAGAAACCATTCACATGGTGTGATAAAAGTCGAAATACATACATATAATTGACTATCGTCACCTATACTTGTCAGAAACAGCTCCATAGCAGCAGTCAGGAGAAAGAACAGAGTTAAAGAAAAATAGGAGGTTCCCAATTATTCGAGGTTTTAGTTTTTATGAAAGCATTCGCTTGAGTATTTGTTATTAATTTAATTTTATAGTAATGTAAGGATTGGCGTTTGAAGGAGTCGTTTGGCGGCTTAATATAAAAGTGGAGAATAATTTGCGACCTCTGCTTTGTGCTACCACAGACTCTTTCAGTTATAGTTTCAGACTAATATGTTCGAAAATTGAATATTTTGATAATATTCTTGTGGAAATTTGTGTTCTTAATGTCTTATTAGTTACTATTTGTTACTAGTTTATAACTTTTTTTTTTAATTTAACTTTTTTTCAATTTGTTCGCAGGTTTGGTAAACGCTCCGATTCGTACCCAAACTGGGCTAAGGACCTTGAGGTAAGTTTTAATATTAAAATATTATTATTGTGTGCACTATAAATTGGAGCTTTATTTTCTAACTTGATCTGAACTTGACTTGGTCATGTAGTCTTGGTTGGTATAGCGGATTGATTTAGAAAAAACATATAAACCTTGTTTTGACAGGTGTGATTCTTGTCACACCTACATTATACCCGAATTAAAACCCCGTCAGTTCATAACTTTCTAGTAAAATTTTTTTCATCTTAAAATATTCCCGTTTTTGAGTCTCAACCATCCCGTTATCTCACTATTGAATTTGAGGTTCTCCTCGTGATTAAATAAGCCTAGAGCATAGTTCACCACGCTGCTTCAGTACAGATTAGTTAGGTTAGTGCAGTAGGTTGATTAAACCAAGTGTTGGAACTTTTCATGCTACCCAAAGGTCTTGGACGGCGTGTCCGAATGCGACGTAACGATTGCAGTTTAATGATATCAACCTAGACCGACAGTTTTACGTGCCCGGACGGACACGTTCAAGATTTTTTTGTCACTAGCGGTCACCCGTCCTCCTCCCGACCGCGCGCGCTGTTGTTTTACGCCTACAATCGAAATAAGCCAGCTATGAACATTTAAAACGCCATGATCCTACAAGTATCTTATTTCTTGTTTCTAATTCATACTCTGTAGTTATCTTGATAAGTTTGTTAGTAACTTATTTTGAACTTATTAATCATCACTTAACCGAACTCCGAGTACTGAATAATTAAAAACAAAATTAGCAAGTTAATTATTTAACATCCTCTCAGTTATATGGACCTGAAATAACGAAGTCATAACTTTTGTGTTACTTAGCCCGGTTCGTTTAGAAATATTTAATAATTAATTGATCGTCAAATATCAAACCTTTCTATGAAAAGATAAAATTGTAAAACTATAATGTAAATTATATTGGAACATTTTGACATTAAATAAAATAACATTCTTTTAGTTACAAAAATACAAACAAATTCACAAGATAACGTGGTATGTCAGCTACATGATATCAAGATACAAATATTGTATGTATTGTAAAAATTTAGCCGCAACTAGTGACAACAAAAGATACTCATATAGTGAAAGCTGTTCTTCGGTCCGAATAACACTATCGATATCTTATATTGTAGCACCGCCCGGGTACTTAAATTGTATGAAAGCGGCGTTTTTCCATACTTTTAATAAATAAATCCTGACAGTTTGTCATTCAATCCTGTATTTACAAGTGGTCATAAGCTCTTGCAAATTTTATGTAACTATTTATTACTCTTAATTACTTTTTTCAAGTGGTCATAGATCAGATCATAGATCCATGTCATAGATCAGGTCATAGATCCATATCATAGATCAGGTCATAGATCAGGTCATAGATCAGGTCATAGATCAGGTCATAGATCAGTTCATAGATCAAGTCATAGATCAGGTCATAGATGAGGCCATAGATCAGATCATAGATCAAGTCATCAATCAGGTCATAGATCAGGTCATAGATCAGTTCATAGATCAAGTCATAGATCAGGTCGTAGATGAGGTCATAGATCAGTTCATAGATCAAGTCATAGATCAGGTCATAAAAAAGTCATAGATCTTGTGTCGATTGTAAGCGAGCGAAAAAGTTAAACAACAGAGGGCGTGGTTGGTAAAAGGCTGGGGACCGCTAGTAGCGAAAATTTCGTAATCGCTTGCGTGCTTTGGATGGCGCGTAAAGCTGTCAGTCCCGGTTGTTGTCGTTAGGTAGCAATCGTTAAGCCATATCGGAGGCTTTCGGGCGGCAAAGTTCCGACACTTGATTGGTCACTAATCCGCATTGGAGCAGCGTGGTGGAGTATGCTCTGAGCCTCCTCAGCATGAAGAGAAACCCGGGCTCAGTAGTGGGCCACCGATGGGTTGAAGCCAATTATTTCTAAAAGAAGCTACCAATGCTGGGATAGTAGTATAAAATGGGTGGACCTAAGCTAACCCGGAGATCATACCACTACAATGAAATGAAACACATTTATTTTGTCTTAAAAACCAAAGGCACACTTAACAAAAGTTTAATAACAAAACAACGTTTATTAAATACGAGTATATTTAAAAACACAAGCTTTACTTATAGATCCACAGTACAAAGAAACACACAAAATTTCATAATTGTATTGTTAACCATTCCCTTGTCTGGAGCCAATCCTGAACATAATATCAGGTCATGCTTGTCATAAAAATGCATTGTCATCAGGATGAAAACTTTATGCAAAATTTCCGCTCCGATAATTCGGAGATTTATGCTAATGCATAAAATTTATTAAATTAGCATAAATTCGTCTTTATTAAATCTCGTCACTTTTTTCTATGTCAATTTAGTATGGAAAAAATCCAGATCGAATGTACACCGAGTATAGTTGGTAGTATGTATTTGTTCGAGACTTATAAGCGGCTCGTGGACAACTTCATTATGTTAATTTCGTGTGACGGATGCGTGCGCATCTTAAAATTTCACCTTCATCAGTTTTTCATAACGCACCTAAAGAAGTATGACTTAAAAATCTATGATATAAAATGTAGTTTCGATAGACAATACCTATCTGTCATCGGCTTTATAAACAAAAACAAACTTAAGACTATGTACGGAAGTAGGCCGGAAGAAAGAAACTCCCGGTACTCCTTTTAACACAGTACTTTTCGCCATCTCCACAGGTTGACTGGCTGAAAATACCAGCAGGCATTAAGTCCGCCCATTGTAACCCTAAGTTTGTGGTTTCAATAAAGTTTGAAATAAATAAAAAATAAATTAACTAAAGTACTCTAGGCATGCCATGTTTTTTTCCATAGTTTTGCGTGCCATGAACACAAACACAAAAACTCAGAACAAACATTTATTTGCCACATCCAGCCATGCCATCCATTCATTTCATAATATTGGAACAATATTATAGAATTTAACCTCTAAGTAGGCAGAATATTTCATACGATTGCCTATTGTCCGTACTATGCAATCGACCATTAATCTGCGAACAATGGGGTTTTCTAAGGAATATTACATAATTGATACTACCCCATGGATTTTAGGGGAAGTTCCATTTTAATACGAGACCCATTGAATTGTATAAAGGAATCCACAAGTAGAATATTCAACTTTAATTTGGGAGTTTCCTGTCTTGGGTCCTTTTTCACTTATTCATCACCATTGCAACCCAGAATTATCTGGGTTAGATTTTCCTATAAGGGGTCTATGCCATAGTCTACCAGACTGGCTAAGTACAGTTTCATGTAGATGTCATCACCTTTGAAAATTTTACAAAGATCTCTCAGGAGTGCAGGTTTCTTCACGATGTTTTCTTTCAGCGAAGCAAGTCATAATTAACTTGTAATACACTCTTTTGGTCGGTGAAATTATCTCCGAAGAAACAGCAAGTAACGCTAGCAGTTTTTACATTCATAGTTTCAGATAGCACTCACTACTTTCTGCGATAACACTGAACTATTTCCGCCCGCTTTCTAAACGTTATTCCCGACTATAATCTGTCGCTGTGCAAAGTTGCATTCAGATTGGTTCGGTAGTTTTTGCGTGAAAAAGGAACAATCCATACATCCTCTCAAACTCTCGCATGTATGTATAATATTGGAAGGATTTACATCTGTTTCTATTAAGGTAGGAACACGCACGAAAGCACGTAACTTTCAAATATAACAATAAACTAAATATATGAAAGTATGTATTTTTTTAGTATATGAATCATTTCCAAACTTTTCTCGTTCACAAGGGTGAGTAATAAAAATGTATATAATATATTGGCAGTGTACTTATAGTGTAAATTTTTTTTAATTTATTTGGTGAAAAAATAAAAATTGGGTACATCAGCTTTGACAGTAATGTATGTTCTGTGTGTGTGGGTGTAAAATATCGATATAATATGTATTCCAAAAATATTATGCGATCACCATATTAAGGTAAACTTATTTGCGGTCGGGTGGCCGTGTATGAGTCGTACCAAGAGATACATACTTATATATATTTTATTTGATTTTGAAATCTTCTAATCGTGGGTAGTGTATATAATATACACTCAATTTATATATTTTGCGCGCTAATATTTGGATTTTTTTTTATTTATCGCAGCTTGTGGAAATCCATCACAAACTAAACATTGTGCTTAATAAAATAAACTTCAAAAGTAATTAAAGTCAACGGTTCTTTCCTTAATGAACAACGTTAATTCATTTAATTTTAACAGGCTACCATCATTATCGTATTAACATATTTAGCACCTACTAATCACGCCTGTCTCTACAACCGTCAAGGATAATGAGTAAATAAATATATTTTTAGGATTATTTTGGACCCCAAATTTTTTTGATTAATAATTAAACTAATGAAATTTATTGAAAGTGTAACGTGATTTTCACAGATTACGTAATTAATTTAGTGAGCTTAATTATATTATGACGTCATTAACTGATGCTTGGCAGGTGACATTTCATTGACACTTGATAAAACGGATCTTTCAACTCAATGTTTTTCCTTTACGATGTAACTTATTTAA
>DWJZ01006810.1:0-12667 GCA_018249125.1 Asbolis capucinus
GAGTACTCGACCGAGTGCACTGTCTCGCCACTCTACTCGTTAATTGTAAGAGACCCGTTTCTAATACCCCCCGGTATTCGTTTCTCCCAAACATATTCCAAGTAGAGACAGTCATAGTTGCAGATTTATTATATCGACGACAGAAAACAGTAAAGACGTAACTAACTCTTTAGAGTAACTCAAATATTTCGCCTTTATTGTTTTTCAAATAAGGACGTAATTTGATATTTGGCTCATGTAGTTTACAATAAGGGCAACACTGTTGAGTTACTCTTAAAGGGTTGTAGTGAAAGTCTTAAGAGTTCAGACCATTTTCGTTTTCCGCCATTCATATTTTTATGTATTGACATAAAACATTGTGATAAGTAGTTATTTTTATAATTTAATGTATGTTATTGCAGTTAAGTGAAAATATGTCAGTGGTGGAGACCACTCCGACGAGCCAGCCGGCTACCACAGAGTCGGTTGTCACCAATAGCACCTGTGAGTACCCTCATATCATACTGGACTCAACCTCCGCCATTTTACCCATTATTTGTTTACTAACATAATTTCTCATTGAAATATGACGTTCTTCTTTAAAATTTGGGTTTTTAAAAATACTTTTCAACACATGTTTGGGTATTTCAAACTCTTGCCGACGGTGGTGGTAGTGGTCTCTGAAGGAGCAGTCAGAATCTCCTAAGGAGTTCACTTTTCGACTAACAGCGTTTACTACCTATGTGTATATCAAGCTTATGTCCAAGCATTTTTACTTTACAAATCATCATCCAGTCTATTAATAATTGCTTTTCGGTTTGTGTTGTTAATAATGCTCATGACACGCTTAAGAATCGTAAGTACTTATAAAAGAATCGTGAGCACTGTTAGGTATTGTATGCACGGGGCTAGAACGCCTCGCACATTACCGTCGGGGATCGGTGTATAACCCGTGCCACAGAACCGAGGCTGGCGCCGCGCTGGGCTCTATGGCCCAGCTATTGTTGCCATGCCTCGACATTTCAACATTTCTATTGATAATTTTGATCTCACTGACTTAGTTACATAAATCATCGCGAACCTATAACCGGGATATAATCTATCCTATGTTCATTTCCAGAATGTGGTCTGTCTGTGTGGCAAGTTTAATTTTAATTGATTCTACAGTAGCTTGCGGAACGCACATGAAGGAAATACAAACAACATCCAAATATTATTAGGATAAAAAATAAATATTTGTTTAAGTGTTAATTCGTCCTGTCGCTGAATAGAAGAGTATTAAATAAATAAGTACAACAAATAAATAATTTCTTGATTCCAGCATTAGACAAACTATCAGCGTCGATGAAGCAGCTCGGCGTGTCCGGGGTATCGAACGCGACGATAGCAGCCAGTGCGGCGGCAGTGGCCAGTGTGGCCCATGTTGCCAATGTCAGTGCGACGGAGCCGCCGCCAGCGCCGCATATAGCGCACCATTACGCACATCATAGGCCTAAGGTATGTATGTGGGTTGTATGGTGTTTGGTTTTGTGTTTTGGTAATGGAGTACTAGCGACGAATAATGTAAACGAGACGCCGTATACTACTGAATTTCAACCGTAATTCAACAGTTTAAGGTTGATTTGTCATTGAGAGAACTGTAATTGTAAAAAAAATGTCAAACTAAGGATTGTGTCAAATTCTAGGTTGCATACTAGAAATTGACGGAAGAATAGTTGTGGAGCGGTTTAACGTTGCCTTACTAATTTTAAGCTATTATGTCTCGGGAAAAAGCAGTTTTCAGGGATTAAAAATGTCCTATAACCACACTGTACACAAGCTACAAACATGCTAAATTTAATCTAAATAGGTCCATTGGTTTCGGAGTTGCCATACTAATTTTAACCTGTTATCCTGTGAACTAAGCCATTTCCTGGGATAAAACATACCCTATAACAATTTTCGGATTTTAAACGACGATGCCAAGTTTCATCTAAATCTGTGCAGCGGTTTTCGACTGAAGTTCGAAAAGACAGACAGACAATAAATCCAAAAAACCAATTTTTTGTTCTCTATATCAATAACAAACCCTGAATTAAAATTAAAAAAAAAAAAATCTTAATGCACAGAATTGACCCTGTTACAGTTTTATTATTAGTATAGAGTATAAATTTATTGTATCTCTACATCATCAATTTATTGAATTGTAGCTTTCTGTACTCTTCTCCATGTAAACTATAATTGTAACAAATTTCATACTCCTCCGACCTCCTCTTAGCCTTTTCGCAAAAAGGAGTACAAAGTTTTAGCATCACATATTAGACCACCTCTTAATTTTGTCTACTTTGAATTGAAATTGCTATATTTTTGTTTATTTTTTCTTGTGTTTAATGCACATGGTGTGTATATACAGTGAATAAAATTTCTGTGAATAAAAATATATATTTGTCTATAGTACTCTTGTTCTAAACCTGTTTTGTACATAAAAGCCGTTCTCAATATTGTATCTAGCCAATCTTAAGTCACGTTGCCTCGAAACAATCTAAAATCAAATGTTTTGTCTTCAGAACAAATCCTCAGATGATGGTTAGATATATTATTGAAATCCTTCTTAAGTTTTTTTGATTATTGTTTGTTATAATTTCTTACTCCCAGCGCTAATATAATATTATTTGTTTTTAGATTTAATTGTGAACAGATATGTAAAATTATGTTATCAAAAATAAAATAAGTGTTTAAAATATGAATATATAACTTCGTGTTTGACTTGTTTGTATGAATGTTATTTTATTTTATAATATTATTAATCAAACTTGTGGCGGTGTCATAACTTACTGCACTTATAAATTGCTTAACACCGGGTTATTGTGTATAACGTGTTTCATTTTAGTCCATTTGGGTGATCATCGACCATTTGATCTGACTAAATCGCACGCTTATTTACTAAAACCTACACATTCTTTCATCGTTAAACAATTGTAAAATACGTATAACTATTCACTAATATCCTTTTCTCATATCAGTCTATAGCTAGCTTGTATTGGTGATTCCATGTCGACGAAATTAAAATTCTCTTTCGTTAATGCAAATTGTAAAAAGATTTAACATAATGATATTTTGGTAATTAAATCTTAATTACGAATGTTAGTCGCAAACTATTTGTATAGACCTACATATGCAATTTGCAATAATATGAAAGATTAATTTCTTAAAATGGGAATCCCATGAACTAACCAAATTTAATAAAATAACTGCTAACTCCATCTTTCCTTATCATATCGGGGTTATGTAATGTCTAAAAGCTTTTTCTTATTAACTTTATTACTTGGATTAATATCGTAACCAATTAATTTGAGTATTATTAATTAAATTAAGGATTTACTAACTTTAGTGTAAAATGACTAACAGTATTTGTTTCGATCGGTCGACCTAGATGGCTCTGTTGCTTTTTTTAAGGAAAGGAAGTCTTAGTGAGTGTTAGAAAATGGTTACTTTCTTTAATGTGATGGTAAAACCTTCCAAAGTCCTGATATATACCTTCTGGGTCCCTTAAGTAAATCTGGTCTGAGTCCTCAAGTATATTTACAGTCAGATAATTTAGCAACAGATATCTAAAAAACAATATTCCCAGTGTCGCTAGTGTAAATAATATTTGTTATTTCATAACTTTATACTTACCAAAAAGATTAAGTAAGAGCTATACAGTTTATGGCCCACTGAGACTACCAACATAAACTAACGTAGCTTATTTCTTGCAAGTGCGCCTTGTAGAAATAAGACTTTGGGATTGCGTCGTCTGATATCGTATCAGAAACATAAGGAAAGATTATGTTTGGGCATGAGAGCTAATACTTTTTCTTGGTCCATCACCGATGACCGTTAGCCATATTGCGACACGACTACTCGTTTGTCGGGTTATTTTGTTTTAAATTGCATTTTTTTTTGCTGTGCGTAAAGCAACCATATTTTAACGAGCCGGATAGTACTAGCGGCTTGTAGGCTGGATAATATTAATATGGTAGAAATCTCGTACGCTTTTGGCTGGCGTGGGAGCACTATTGTCCGTGCAAATTATGTTGTAAACAACGTCAACGTGTATGTTACATTTATATTATGACCGTATGCAATAGAGACCATTTACTAAAACTTGGTTTAACGGTTTCTTTTTTATTCACATCTTCACGTTAACCAATTTTGGTGTTGGTTGCAACGTATCAGTGGTACCATTGATGCCATGGGCACGAGCATTCCACAGGAATAACAATATGTTTGTGATCTACATATGTATAAAGTATTATACCTGCGAATGGCTACCAATTTCAATATTGTAGCGACGACGGTTGATGTAAGAGAAAGGTGTAAGAGAGAAGGAATATTTTTGTTGCATCAACGTGACATTAATGATAAACAGTATCATGCATTGTTGACTACTATACTTGCAAGCAACAAAACATAGCAAACTTAATGCCGCTATATCTGTGATGAATTACATAATAATAATTTAAAAGTCAGTGTAAAGATGGCGATATGAGTGAGTGTTGTTTGGTGCAGGGCGCGGGGACTGCTCAGAGCGTATATGCGGCGCATCATGCTGTCTCACATCACCCGCCTGTGTACGGAGCCAATCTGTACGCACCGCAGGTTAGTGAGAAAGAGAGGGAGATAGCGAGTAAATTCGGCTCGAAGGACCATTGTTTTTAGGTTAGAGACAGACCGGTAGCCTTAAGCTGATTTTTAGAATTCAGCTTAATTGTGTTTTTGTTAACGATAAATATTGAGGAAGGTCTTCGATTGTGCATGTTAGTCCGGCTCGAAGGACCGTGTGTTCATTTTGTAGCATGAAACAATTTAAAATTTAGTTGCCTATTAAGCCCGAAACGTATTTGTTAAAGTTACAAAAGGATTGACTCTTAGTATTACTTTAGGTTTGTGGCAGAGAGATATAGCATTTAGCTGATTTTTAGAATAATATTTTAGTATATATATACACATTAAGATGTTTTAAGTAATGATAATTTGTATAATGGGGAAAGATGGAGCGAAAATACATGATACAACATAGCATTTTAAATGCAAGGCAAATCTTAATTGCTACAGAATTGTTGCGACGTCACCATACAAAAATAGCACCTAAAACTATTTATTCCTGCTAAATTAAAATTATTTTTTTCTCACTTGGATTAAAATGAAACACCCACTTTTGCTGCGGCCAGCCTTAATTCGTTTTGCTTTGTCTGATTTGATACAAAATTATAGTGTTTCGTTTTATAATGATTTTCCAGATTGATACAAAATTATAGTGTTTCGTTTTATAATGATTTTCCAGATACATTATTTTATTTGGTTTATGGTAATCTGTAAGCGTTAAATATTTGAAAAATATATTTCTTATTGACTGATTTACCTTTTTACGTAGAATATTGAACTCTTAAATGTACAACGTATACTAGGTCGATTAATTGTGAAACATCGAAAAAACAATTTCATGATTTTATAATGTGACCACAGAAATGAATAGTAATATAAACGTATTATTAACAAATTTCTGTGGTGGTATTGTCGTGTATTAAGAAAAGTGTTTATTTTTAGATGAATTCAACGAATGCGTCGTTAACGGGCGCGTCCGCAATGACCGCGACTGCGTACCCGTCCAGTGTGACGCTGACGCAGTATCAGCCCATGGTCAACTCCTACCAGGTTGGATGTTTTTTTTTTGTTTTATGTGATAATAGACAAACGAGCAGACGGGTCACCTGATGGTAAGTGATCACCGCCATCATTGACATTAGTAACACCAGGCTGAGGTGTTCTTAACGCTTTACCTGCCAAGAAGGAAATAATATACGCTGGAAAGTAAAAGAAGCAAGGGAAGCCGTAGATTGCTCAAGCAACTGGGATCGATAACAACTGCAACTGACCCCAGATACATCAGCAACATACCACTTCAGGACGAAAGACAGAAGAAGTATAGGGAGGAGGATGGATGAACGAAGGGGAGAATTAGGAGAGAGAACTGGCTCTCAAAGCTTCAGCTGAAACACGACGAATCGTTTGGCGGCTGATTTAAGAAATAGGGTAGTAGTCAGCCAGACGGGCTTCACAAAAGGTAATCTTTCCGCGAAGCCCTACCACCGAGCAACTGACTTCTGTACGCTTTTTACGACACGCTAGTAGGCCAGCATGGGATTACCGTTTGTATTCGAAGCAGCCCCATTAGCTAGTGTAATTTATTTGACAAATTTGAAATGTTCTCGTAAAATAATAAAAATGGAGGGGGAAGTAGAGTGGTAGGAGGGTGAAAATGTCATCAAGTAGAAAAAAACAAACCATGTAGGGACCGCTATTATCTAGCGGTGAAACAAAAAAGTAGTCGAGCTGTTTCGAAGAAGCGTGTCACCAACACTATGACACGAGATTTTCATATAAAAGATTAAATTAATTAAAGAAAAAGAGAGAAAGATAGAAGAGAGGGGAGAATGGTAACTGATTTGTTGTATTTTAGCAAACGTCCTCATCGGCGGGCGTGTACGCTGGCAACGCGTTGTATACGGCGGCACCTTACGCCCCCTACCAGCCGTCGCCGCAACCCACCAAACAGAATAAGGATACCACACAGGTATGAATGAATGACGCAGTAATGCGTATGTTAAAATGGATGAAGTAATTTTGCTTTCTGCACCTTCTTCATGCAAAAAGTATATTATTTATAATGCGAACTCTATTTTACGACAATCTATTCTTACCTGATGTGTTTTTTTTTATTTTTATATGAATGTGATTTTTCATAAATTGTTTCAGTATGACAGTTCAGTGGCGTCGAGTAACAGTTTAACAAGTACATCGACGACGCAGACCTCAACCTCCAAAGTAACCACGACGACAGGTAGGATTAGCTTTCGTAAGGCCTCCTAGGCCTAATGTTCATAGGACCGCTATCGCGTACTGTATGAGTATAGTAATTTGAGTCATAAGGCGTTGCCAGGTTAGCTATGTTTTACTAGCTGGGAAAAAGTTGATTAGCCACCTGGCGGTAAGGGATCAGCGTTGCGTACTAGTTACACCAAAATCATCCCCGATGCGTTTAGAACTCGATGTCAAGCTCCCCAACGACACACGACTGGCTGTTTACAATAATTTATTGATTTTATGTATTTATTTAAATATATTGATGATTACCTACATGTCAGCAATGATTTGACTGTATCAAGCCACGAACTGGCTAATCTTGTAGGTAAAGAAACATCAAGAAATATTATGACTTTTCCGTAGTTAGGCGAGTGACTTTATTTGAAATTAGAGATTACATGCAGATAAATTATTGAAAACAGCTGAAAATTGATAGAATATTGAGAACAGCTATAAATACAATCTGTTGTCTACAGTGACGGGAGCGGCAGGAGCGGCAGGTGGGGGTGGGGCGTCGGGCGCGGGCGGAGCCACAGGCGCTAACACAGCGGCTGGAGGGTACGCTGGTGGAGCCCTATACGGCGGCGCGTATGCATACGACGAGACGCAGATCATGCGACATCATATGGTGAGAAATACTCGAACTAACTCGGCACGAACTCGAAACCAACTCTACATCAATTCGAAATTCGACATAATTTCTCGAAATAAACTTGAATTAAATTCGACATCCTTTGAAGTATATAAACTTTTATACTTTTCCCTTGCAATTACATTTTCAACATGTTCACCGCTTGTGCAATCGATTGAGTTATGTATGTACGTAGTAACTAAATGTGAGCGTAATTTGTGATATTATTTAAAGGTCACATCTTAAAGTTTTCCAATTCCCCAGATATTGTAGCATATTTTGAGAATTTCGTACCGTAAATCTTTGTGTAACATTCATCGTTTTGCGTAAAAAATATGTTATTTATTTTATTTTTGTACGTGCAGGGAGGTTACTATGAAGTAGGCTACAGCGGGAGAGACGGTGCCTTTGGTCTGGGCGCTGGAGAGAGGTTCGGACGGACAGACGCCGCCTCGCCACAACAGGTACTATACCCATTAATAGCAACAAATATCATCTTTACATAGGCTATAAAAATACGAAGTAAGCTAATTGCATTCTGGTATTTTGGTCAAGTACGTTGGTAGAAGATCGCGTTTACTTTATATTATGAACATCAGCGTTGTCACAAATGTTTTGTTGGCGAAACAAGCATCTGCAAGAAACAAAGAGAAGTAGAAGGTATGTCGTTGAAGTAATAAGAGTCAATAAAGACACTGAACGCAATGAAATGAAATTAATAAATAAATAATAGCAACCAATAGCGCATTTGACGAAAGTCAAATATTAACGCAAAAAAACCTAATATCAATGAAATATAGATACAATTTAAGAAAAGTATACCAGAAAGAATTATTTTAGACCAATCATAAGCTTTATATTAACTCAAACTCAATCAGCAACAACATATACCTCTAGAATGGATAGCAAAAATATGAAAAGGAATGGTACGATTCTGTTCTGGGGCAAGAATTCATGTGATATATAAACAAGCCACTTGTATGATTCTGTAAGTGTTAATAAAAAATGACTAATTTTATATAAATTTCAATGTTATAGGTCCCAACGGCGCTACCACCCGGCTACGCATACTTCTACCAACCACCACCCACGACGTATCAGTATGGAGTTTATCCCACGGTGAGTTACATTCACTATTAATTTAAAAGATTATTAACATTTTTATTTTGGCCTAAACGGAAATGTACATTGATAATATCCAGGAGTATGTATATTCAATATATGCACATAATTTATTCTACACTTCATTTTTGTAAAGGTTTTTCGGAAGTCAAATTTGTTTCAGAGGTTGAGTTGTGGATTTGAAAATGATAAGAATCTCTCCAGGAGAAAATATGGTACAAACCAAACTCGTTTTGTTAAGCTACGTTCAGGATTGGTGAAACGATATAGTTATGAATATTACTCAAGAAATTAATTCAGGGCGTACCCACATTCTATTGTCTATTCATAAAAACCGGCGCCAATAGGATAATTTATTTTTATCGCGTTTAAAAGTTTTGTGAAATAAAAATAAGGGTAATTTTAAACGCATCCGGTCGGCTCTTAAACATTTACATTAAAAAAAGAAATAAATAAAGTAACGAACGCATTTCAATGTCCAAAAACCTTTAAAGCAATAAATATGTACTCTCCTGTCCGTGCGGATCTGAGACATTATCACCGCGTGGTTATCAGGTGGGATTATGTGCAAAAAAAAATGTTATTTCATATATTCATTTTAATAAGTAATGATTCAGAATTTAAGAACATCATTGGTTTTTCAGTACGGCGGCGGTGGTAACGTGGGTGGCGTGGGCGGCGTGGGAGGAGTGGGCGGCGTGGGCGTGTCCGGCGTGGGCGTGTCCGGCGCGGGCAAAGTGTCTGCGTACTCGCAGCAGCAGCCGCCGTACGACGCGCAGGACTCTTATAAACCAGGTTAGATATCATCCATTGACTATGTGGCTTGAGCCCTCAGGTCTATGACTCCCTTATGACTCGGTGACCTGCAGCGTACTTCATCACGCTGCACCATAGATGGATTGGTGGATAAATTTGTTGACGGTTTATCTGTTTCCTTGTCTCTTTATTCATTCTTCTTCTCATTCTAGTTCTGTTTCATAAGTCCTGGAGTGATGTCGTGTTTGGGGTTTTGTTAGTGGCATTAGTGACTCCGGCTACTTCGAGGATGTACTGATTGTGTGCCTTTCATTTTTCATGTCCAATGCGCCTGCCTGTGTATCACCGGTTCCTTGTTGTCTGTGTGGTCGTAAATTTGTTTCTCTCCTTGCATAAATAACTTAAAAAAGGCATATGTTTACACTGTATAGATGATATAATGAGTATTAGAAGTCTTCTTTATTTCATTATATTATTCTGAAGATTATAACAGTGCTGTTGGATGAATGGTGACGTGGCCGATGTGTTGTTGAACGTCAAAATCAAATTGATGCAATTATGGTTTTCTAAATATATATAAAACTCAAAGGTGACTGACTGACATAGTGATCTATCAACGCACCGCCCAAACCACTGGAGGGATCGGCCTGAAATGTGACATGTAGATGTTGTGACGTAGGCATACCCTAAGAAAGGATTTGATAAATTCCACCCTATAGTTAATAAGAATACTTTTTAACGCGAGCGAAGCTGCGGGCAAAAGCTAGTTATACATATAATACTACAGTAAGTCATGTGTACATGTGGCATGGTGTTGTCGAACATGTTGTATGGTGTTTTTTTGCGTTACTTCGCGTGTGATACGGATAGCGATGTGTGATATCATGTTGTCGTACGTGTCGTAACGTTTGTATTATGTGTGTGCAGGCGGGCCGTACACGGCGAACGCGAGCAAGGCGGGCGGCGGTGCGGCCGAGCTCGGCTCCAACATGTACGCCAAGACACACGTCGCGCTCAACAAGGTCAACGTGAGTATACTAAGTATATAATGTACACTCTTGGTCGAGATAAGCTATACCCAGAGAAGTTTAGGGAACTATACTCGGTGCAAGATCATCATGTTTGTATGGGAAAAATTCCAGATCTAATTTGCACTGAGTGTAGGGTCCGCCCACGGCTTCACCCGCATGGTATGTTGATAAAAATTAGTGTGTGTGTTATTCCAAATATTATTTATCCGCGTACCAAGTTTAAATCAGATCCGTTTAGTAGTTTTTGTTTGAAGTAACAAACATCCATACATAAATCTGGAAATGATTACAAAGATACTACAGAAATATTCCCACCAAGATCGTTTTTTTATTTTCACTCTTTTAAGATTCGCACTGTATCTTCCTGAAATATATGTATTCAGTATATCATAATGTAATAAATTTAACTGAACAATTCTTTTAAAGTATATTCTGCTTAACTGCATATTTTAACATTACACAAAGTATTATAAGTGACGTGGCAATCCATGCCATATCTGCCAGATTGTATGATGATTTTATCCATTATTTTTTTCTCTTTTTCATTGCATAATAGTAGATGCAGAAATTATAAGTATTTCAGTCATTTCTTCCGACTATATCATGTACCCTTAATTATTTCAGAATAAATATAATATCTTTATTTTTATTGGTGTATTTGTCGAGTGTACAATACTGTTGTATAGTACAAACATTAGATAATTTCGTTTGTGTGTGTGTGTATTGTACACAGAGCTACGAGAAGGCGGGGTTCCACAGCGGTACCCCGCCGCCGTTCGGCGCCGGCTCGCACCTCTACATCCCCGCGCCGCCGCCGCACCACCACCCGCACCACCACGCGCCGCAGCAGCACCAGGTGACTGACACACGCATATACCCCGCGACAGACACATGGTACACTAACGGAGTGTGACAGACAGAAACATACGTACCGGCATATACAGTGACTGAAACATAAATGACACAAGTACATATACACAGACAGACGTGTAAAACACGCGGACAGAGGACACATTGAAAGAAAGAGAGAGCGAAACACAGACAGGAACAAACAGACAGACAGACACAGACTAGCAGACCTACACGAACAATACACGATGAAAGCACTTACATAGACTACTCTCTCTCACACACACAAAAACACATTATCACATAAGCCTTACTCCTACAATTTTTCTAAGCAAACTTTCCTATCTGTGTTCTTACAGAAAAACTGCGTACCTAGTTAATAAAAAACAGATAATTAAAAATAAATCTCCATATTAATTCAATTCAAAATTAATATCAACTGGTTTATAAATCTTACAGAATCCTTAATAGTTTTTAGATACAAAAAAAATTATAAATACTAACACAGAGATATGTACTGTAATGTATATGTAATTTCATTATTTTAGAAAACATTTCAGCAATTGTATTATATTATATTTGTGTGTGTCCATATACTTTAAATATTACAACCTATATAATATTAAAGATTGAAAAAACTAACCTCTAGTTTGAAACGTTACAAAAATGTCATAAACTTAAGACAGAAGTTGTATGTATAACAATCTAAAAGTCACAAATACTTATTTCATAATTTTTTTGTAAAAAGTCGAACTCGTCATTATTTTAATCATTTAAGCACCAATTGCAATAAAGTTTGCTTTAAAAAGCTTAATTTTAAATGAAAAGTTAATTACTGAAACGCAACCATACTAATCTTTTAAGATTTTATTATTGTAAATTTCTTTTGTTTTATACCACACTTTTCATAGGAAAAGTTTATTTTACAGTGAAATTCTTCATAATTTATAAACGCGAAAGTTATGTCTGTCTGTTACGCTTTCATGGCTAAAATACTTAATCGAGTTTGATGGAAATTGGTACAGAGACTGACTGTAATTTGAGAAAGGATATATTATATTTTATCGAGAAAAAGGTTTATAGCAGGGTTTCCTAACCTGGAGTCCGCGGACCCCCGGGGTCCTTGGACCTGTCTCAGGGGATCCACAGACAACATAAAACTTAAGCCGCCGGTTGAGCGTTTGATAGATACCTATAGTAAACGAAAGAAAACCGCATGGCGCACCACACTATAGATTCAGGGAACTACTTGAGAATTGAGCTTGACTGCGCAGTAAACTGTTTGTCGCTATCTGTACCTACGTTCTGCACTGTGAAGGCTCCAACTGATCAACATCGACCCAAATATTACGAGTTTGGTCGCAAAACGGCAACATCAACCATCGCATTAAATTTAAAATAATTTATACAAGTA
>DWJZ01006811.1:0-12666 GCA_018249125.1 Asbolis capucinus
GAATTTATAGTGAAGTTATTATATTAAGGACATGTAAATTTAAAATTCAAGTAAAAGACATACACGTCTAACCCAGGAGCTTTTATTGAAAATTTCAATATTCACATTATTTTGCTTTTTTTCTTTTCCTGACAACATATCATAAAACTGAGAAACATGTATTTCATTAATTTAAATAAGGCATGTTTGTTGCAAATTTCAGGCATATCGAATGATATTTAAGAAAATTCCCGTATAAACTTTCTGCACCCATTCCAAGGAAAGCCGGGGATCATTTGGAATTAAAAGTATCTTAAACGTTAACCGGGGATATAAGTAACTTCACAAAGTTTAATCGAAATCTGTCTGCGGGTTTTCGCGACAGCGTTCAGACAGACAGACAATAATTCGAATAAAATATTTTCGTGCTCTATCTCGATATTATAAAATTATTCAATGTACAGGAAAAATGCACTTTGAGTTTTAAATAGTATACTCGTATATAGATACAAATTTAACACTGTCTGTCTATTTGTTACTTTTTCAGGCCTCAACTATTGAGTCGATTTTGATAAAACGCGGTAGAATAGAACTTGAGAAAAAACATATGCTACGTTTTTGTGAAAAAACGCTCGAAAGGGTTCAAATTGTGGATAAAACTTTTGTATTTATGCATTAAGTTTGGTGATTGTAGGGGGTTGAGGAGGGGTTGACGAGTGGGGGTTGTAGGTGTAATGGGGGTGTACCATACGATCGTAGACGCGCGAGAAGCCAAGTCTATTCTCTATACCAATAATAAAACCGGGTCAATTCTGTATATTAAGTATTTTTTTAAATTTTGACGCAGGGAGGATTTGTTATCTATAGAGATATCAAACAATTTTTTTTTTGGATTTATTGTGTCTCTGTTCGAGCTTCACGCAAAAACCACTGGACAAATTTAGGTGAAACTTGGCATAGTTGTAGCTGAAAATCGGAGAATAATAGGATATGTTTTATCCGTACAACTCGTCTTCCGAAGCGAAGCGTGGGCTACTTCTAGTATCTAGTAAAATTATATTGAATTTTATATGAATTGAATAATTATTTACCCTCTAAGCCAGGGTTTCCTAACCTGGGTTTCCGGACCTGTCTCAGGGGGTACGCAGACAACGCAGACAACATAAACGTTTGATAGATACCTATGTATGTATGTACATGAAACGGAAGAAAACCGCGTGGCGCACCACACTATATGTAGGTACCGGCAACTTCTTGAGCATTGAGTTTGACTGCGCAGTACACTGTCGCTATCTGTACCTACGTTCTGCACTGTGAAGGCTCCAACTGAGCAACATCGAGCCATATATTACGAGTTTGGTCGCAAAACGACAACATCAACCATCGCATTAAATTTAAAACCATTTATACAAGTAAAATATATTCATTGAACTTTTTTGCAAATAAAAGTATGTGACCGATTTTTTGTATTATTTCTAGGGGTTATAATAAAGTGGCGCAAGGGGTCCGCACTAGAAAAAGGTTGGGTAACCCTGCTCTGAGCAATTGAATAAAGCATCAGGTTTCTGGTGTTAATGTAAGTAAAATAATTCTAGATAACCAACAGCAACATAAAAACTCGACATTGCTCGGTTATAATTGAATAACGACCCCCGCTGGTTCTGCGGAAGCTGGAATAATTCAGTTATCTTTTTCATCTTCCTTCTTCACTTATTTTTCCTTTAAAATCAACATATTTTAAAATTTACAATGAAAAACGTCGAGGAATAATAAACAATAACATTTGTGGGAGAAAGAAAATTTTATACAATAAAATGTTCATGTTGAAAACTAACGAAGTATAGATATGGCTTGTAAAGAGCCAGGTTCAGCCAGAGTTCACTAACCACTAGACAGACCGGCCTGTCAAAAAAATGGTACAGTAGTAACATGAAGAGGTACAAGATAAATTGAAGAAATGAGAAATGAAGATAATGTAGGCGTCTTCAAGACAAGAGTGAATAGGCTTTTTCTAAGTTAATCCGCTTTACCATCCAGGACTACGTCGCCACTTGCCATCAGATGACTGTGTCAAGTATACATTTATAATATACAAAAAAAGATAGAGTTATTGTCGCATTTATAATATTACTAGAGTACGCTCGCGCCTTCACCCGCATCGGTTGGTAATAAAAAGTTTACATGTTATTCCAAACTATAATGTAGCTCTGTGCCAAATTTCATTCAGACCTGTTCAGAGCTTTTTGAGTAGAGGAATATAACAATACATATATCCATTCATACAAACACATGAATAACTTTAGTAGGATTACGGAATTGTAAGAACGAATAAGTGCGAAAAAAGAGTGAGAAAGCAAAAGAATTTTCACTTAGTATATTTCACCTCAAAACGCTTAACATTTTTACATGACGCTGTATAATTATAGAAGTTTGGGTTTCCGTGCAAAATTTCTACTAATTAGGGCAAACAAGGTGGCGGCTCCGAATATAACATTAATTAGCGGATGAGGTGCCGAGGAGGACAGTTGACGACGACGGTTGATGTAACTGGATGTGTTCGCGCGTATAGCCCGGCGGCGCGTGTCGGTCTTAACTGAACGGGTGAGGTTAGCAATAACGCTCGGTCGGAAGGAGGATAGGTAACCGGTTTCGCTTTCCTACTTTGGAGGGCACGGAAAATCAAGAAAATGAATTTCTCCTAATGGAGGCCTACTCGTAGGGAAGACTTCAGCCTGATCATTGGTGAAGGGGTGGCTTACTCAAATGAAGAAACTTTTTATTCCACTCGAAGACCTCTGAAAATTAAGACTTATAAATAAATAAAAATCTAAATTTCTTAGTACAATTCACATCCGACAATTTTACCCTAAACTAAGCTTATACTACGGTGATTAGAGAACAAATAAACATAAAAAATAGTTATATGAAGACAAAATCTCCAAATAAACAACCTCGCTATCGCGTTGTCACATCTCCTTGCACTCCTATGAATAGGCCGCTTGAGACCTAGAGAATCCAGTCGATCTTCTGGTATTATACTTGCATCACACATCTAATTTGCTACCATTGAGCTGAATTTGAACTATCCGGCTCGAAGGACCATGTATGGAAGTAACGCTCGTTGCACACCACGGTAGTCGCGTTAGTAAACGCGCGTTGAAAACAACGCCAAGCGCCTACAATACCTACTTAACAACTCCGCAGGAGTTTAGGTGAATTTGTAAAAAAATACAAACTGTTAAAAGAGGCAGTATTCTTTCCAGCTGATGGTTAATTTAAGTAACCTCCCAGGATCTTTCGGATATTGCGGCTCAAGTGGTCCGCGGTGATATATTCCGGCCATTGTTGTTCCCAGCGGTGGGCATTTGTTATTCCAACGCTTCTATTTAATGCGACCCAGATAAATATCGTGAACCCTTTTACTGTTTACTATGCCCTATTTCTTGCTATTTCTCGAGCGTAAAATAACATTTTATAAAAAATGTGTATCACTTTGTTCATTTTTCATAAAGTTATTTTAGAAGCATTATTATAATATTATAGTTGATCTATTTGTAAGGGAAGGGAGTCTGATTTGAGATTGTGGAGATTGAGTGGAAATGAGGAAGTAGCTAAACCTGGATGGTCAAGTTGGACCTGTGTCACAAAGAAAAGATTTTTTTCTACTTGGCTTGAACTTATTCATGACACCATTTTCTAGTAGTAATGAGGAGGTTGCTCAGTTATGAGAAACCGTTGCGTCGCTCGCTTCACCATACTGCTACTTGTGATTATCTAAGTCTAGAGTTTAAACCCGTAGGCCCCCGACGAGTTTTAACGACTCCCATCTAATGATAGCACCGACGGCCTAAAAACAGACACTTGAGTTGGCTACTAGTCCCTCTACCAATCCGTCTTGGAGCAGCGTGGTGGAGTATATCCTAGACCTCCTGAGTATGTGGGCAGACCTATGCTCAGTACTGGATTGCCCTTGCCCACTGCACCCACAGTTGCTTAAATATCGTATGTATGTTCGACACAAACCGCCGAATGACAAATTTACATATTGTATTTATTATTAATTACTTTTAAGCATTTCACTATCTTTGAAGTTAATAATATAAAACAAGAATGATATGATGCGAGACAACAATTTCCTGCGTACTACAGAGAAGCGGGAATGTCGTCCGGAAAATATTCATACTTGTATGTTCCAAATTTGTTCGCGTGTAAGTCATTTCTGCCTACTCTTACAATATACAACTTATAAACATAATTATATGCCACAAAAGAAACGTAAAGTAACCACGTCACAATTTCTAGTAATGTTTTCAATTTTCATTAACTCTACATTTTTTTATTGATTACTCAAACTAGTGACAAATAATGTCAAAAAAGCACAACTTTAAAAATTTGAGGGCAGGATACAAATTCAATTTGTATTTATCGGCAGAACATACATACATATGTAGTTTAACCCGTTAGGCTATCACTGTTAAAAATATAAATGTTTGCAATTCTAAGTTGATCTCAACTGCTTCGAAACGTAAGCAAATTATAAGATGGGGGTTAATCTTATTGAAACAAGCCTTAGGAAAATTGTCGGGCACGTAATTTGAAACGTAACAACGCAATTTCGTGAAACTATAAAAATGTGACCAGTTTAAGAGAACGAAACAGCCGATTACTTTATATCTTCGGAACGAATCTTATAATCTTGAAAAGCGCATAAAATTCATACCGACGTCTTTTTTCCCATTCCCATATTATTTCTGTATAATTAAAGATGTCACTGATAAATTATTTAAACTAGGGATTTTATACATAACCTAAACATTATATATACATAATACATACGTATATAGCTAAAATAGGTTAGGCAATGTGTTTTTAATATAACAGTTGTAAAGAAGATGTATTTCACCCACATAAAAAAGGGACTCCAGCGGGGTACCGTCAAAATCGCTTTACACTTACCTTAAGCCCCTGAAAGTTTTAAACAATCACAATTGTTTCGTAGTACGGTACGAAATGACTTCTTCTGTACATACATATGTTCCACATATTCAGTTTCAAACGATTTAATCAAAGACTCCTAAATCCATTGCGGTGTTTTAAAAGCAAATCAAGCATTATCCGTCCCGGTCAGCATGAATAATGGATCCCAGCTCCACGGCTCAGTGTCGACGAGATCACGCGCCGCCATATTGGATTATTGCGAGTAAATGACAAAAATGGCCGCCGATATCCTGGAGTCCAAGCGCGCATCACAAAAGCATTTTCCGCTCAATCCGTTTAGCCTCTACGAATTCATTACGTTCAATTTGGAATACAATAGCCAACTTAGTTTTATGTGGTAGTATTATATTGAGTATTATGTTGCGCTATGGGGAATACTTGTATTTGGTGACAGATAACAGGAAAATTAGCGGAAACTACATCTATAGAGAAACGCTCATGGCCTGGTGTCGTGAGTCGATCCTAAGTGATGACCCAAGTTAAGCAATAGCGGAAGTGGTCGGTAGAAGGTCCCCAAGTCCACTAATATAAATAATCCCTGCCGTGCTTCGGATAGACGGTCTAAATCCATCGAGTGGCATAAAAACTTTTACCCTTGAGTTGGCTACTAATCCCTTCATCTATTGACCCTGGAGCAGCGTGGTGGTAAACACCACACAACCCTAAGCCTCCTCAGTCACGAGGAGACGCTTATCGTCAACAGTGTCATATGGGTCAAGGCCAACCAAAGCTCGTAAGAGGTTAACTAATTATTTAGAAATTTTGTCTCATTTTAGTTACCAAAAACTTAGTTGATGAAAAACAAGATATTAACATAACTATGAAATGATCTATGACTATTCGATGCCATGAAAATGCCTGACTATCAACAGATTTATAAACGCAACACAAACGAAAGCCTATATAAGCTAGGGTAGGTAAAACAATAATAAGACTGAAGCTATTTGACCGTGACTAAATAAAGCAAAAAAGAACAAGATATATTTCCTAGAACTCCAGTAAACAGTACAGTGAAGTGTTGATCAACTGGCCTACAAGCTGAACTAAAGTAAGCCAAGGCCCAGCCTCAGCTGTCCGTCTTCAGCTCGCTCGACCTCATTAGCTGACACCTACATCTATACACGAGATGATAGACCTATGTATATACTACACGCTTGTTAATGGTTGCAAAGATTCAAATTGGTAATATATATTTTTAAACCATATTAAAAACCGTTAAATTTCAAACCGTTAATAAAATTTATAACAAGCGGGCTACATGATTTTTTTATATACCTACAAAAGACTGGCCGAATTTTTATATCACAAATCGGTATCCAATAAAAAAGTAATAGTGACGTCATAAAATAAATTTTCGTTCCAAAATCAAATGATTGTGATTGTGCAGTCTGTATATCTCAATTTGGAACGACTGAGTTTGAACACTGTGGACTTAGTTTGAATACCAAACAGGCGCTGTTAGTTGAAGACTGTTAGATGTTCACTCCGTTTTGTTTGGTTCCCGGCAGACTCGTGAATTACTGCTCATTCTAGGAGTAACCTGGGTACAATCACGACTTAAGGTGCAACTATACTAATAGGTTTAAATTTCGAATAACTATTATGTTTGGTATAAAAACATTGCGGAAACGACGATATTATATTACTTACTGGACAAACGTTATTAAAATACAAGAAAAATTTGTTCCGTGATCGCAACATACATTATCCGTTCAACCCATAACTGCCCCACTACTGGGCTCGGGTCTCCACTCACAATATGATGGGTACAAGCCGTGGACCACACGCCACAAATGCGATGGACTCCATACACCTTCGAAAACTTTTATGGGAAACTCTCAGAAGATCAGGTTTCCTCGCGATGTTTACCTTCACCGTAGCAAGTCATAATCAACTTCTGCTAATAACTTTTAAAATTTGAGGTGTGCGCAGAATTTGAACCAAAAAATAAATAAATCCTTAATTCATAAACATACGGTCAATATCGTATATTATACCTTTCAATATTGTAACATAAATACCCGAAGGCAATTAGTAACTGACCGTTAGAACAATAGGTAACATTATCAGTGGCGCCATCTGTTAATTAGTGCGTTAATTAACGTTCAAACAACAGTCTGATACCGATATTAACACCTCAATATATAGCATCACACATTCTTTGAAACAGTGCTCGTGTTACTGGACATCTGTATAATTCGGGTTTGTGTACAGCAGCTTGTTACCTATTGATGACCTGTTAATGAGCACAGGTTTTTCCTCGTTGCTGAGGAGGCCGAGAGCATACTGCAATACTGCTGCACGCTCGAATACTGAATAGTAAAGGCGAGACAAACGTCGGAAATTAATCCTTTATACTTGTATTTATAGTTGGTAGGAGCTTTTCTCATCTCTTTCTTTCTTCCCAGATTTTAGTCTCTTTCTAATTCTGCCTCTGCTTCTTGTACACTGGGCCGGTATAGTTTTGGTATACCTGCCAGGGTCATTATTGACTCCGGTTATTTGAATGATACACTGCACTCCTTCTTTCTTTATCATCCACCAACACTTCCTTCAGTAACATATTGTTAAGAGCTGGTTTTTATCGTCTGTCCGTTTACATATACGCATTAAAGTATGGACACATTCATATATATTTTATTTGAAAGTAATCATATAACACTAGTGAGCCAGTATTTTTAAAATTATCTTCCAGTATATGTTGCTCAAAGCTAAGCGGTAACCTAGTGGTTAAGAATTCGGCCTTCTACTCGGGGGGCCCGGACTCGAATCCCAGGGCGCTCACTTTTGAATTTTCGGAGTTATGTGCGTTTTAAGCACTTAAATGTCACTCGCTATAGCGGTGAAGGAAAACATCGTGAGGAAACCTGCATGCCGGAGAGTTTGTAAAACTCAAAGGTGTGTGAAGTCTGCCAATCTGCACTTGGTTTGTGTGGTGAATTATAACCGTCTAAAAGAAGAGACCCCGCTAAATAGTGGGCCATGATGGGTTGAGATGATGAATTACTTCCAATACAAAAGTGTAATAAAATATATTCAGGAATTATTTTCATTTTTCAAGCAAGTGGTAGCCAGCGACAATATAAGGTAAACACAATCATTGGTTGTTCTTTATTTACTTTATGTCACACTAGAATATTGCCGTTACAAAATATCGACCATAAAACATCTTCCCCAGATGAAATCAATGAGTATTTCAATGATTTTCAACGCAAACGTTAATATTAAGACACCGAAATGGAACGCATTTAAAATCCGCAAAACGTCAAGTCAAAACAAAATCAATCGTAATATTTTTCTCTAGACTAACCCAAACTGATTTTAAATGTATGATCAGATATTTCAGTGACGTATAGTCACCCTTTCACCAAGAAGGTCAACCCTCTGATGACCCTTCTATAGGAAATTTAACACTAAATACTCTCTGCGTACACTCACGTCTTCGTTGAATGATCAACGAACTAAGAAAAAGTTCAAAAACATTATACATATGTTCAACTCAATTACACACATTGAACGTAGTTGGTTCGAATAAATAATTTGAATTGGCATTGTGGACTGTGTTGGCTGTTTGAAAAGAACTAAACAAAACGCAATGCCACATTTTAAATGAGCTGGTGTGTGTCGCGCCATATTTTAGACATCGACATCTAGTTGTATGATTGATCGAAGATACAAGCTCAGTTTTGATGATGATGGTCGGTCCGCAGGGGGAGCAGGTGCAGGTGACGCTGGCTGCTCGGCTGCGCAAGGAGCAGTACATGGCCTTCGGTATCTCGGGGGCGGAGGGCCGGCCCGCCATGCTCGGGGCCGATGTCGTCGTCGCTTACTGGGATAACAGGTGCGGTAGTCTGTTCTTCTGCCAACGACGTACTGAGGAGTACCTACTAATGTGCTAAAGAGGTTTTAGATTATTTTATTCTGTTCCCATATTTGTTTTATTTTTTTAGTTTAAACTGTACTGCAACGGGGATAAATCTGTCTTTTACCCAGTAAACATTAACTTAAATCTCGTTAACTGATATTTAATTTTGAGGTAATAAATAGAAATGGAATACTCTTGAATCGATGGCAAACAATCTGGTAATGCTATTACAATGTTTTTCATGTTACATGTTTTTCGGCCTCTAGAAGTTAAAACATATGATGATTTTTTCCTTAGAAAAATTCTATCGTTATTTTAGAAGATATTAATAAAAACCAAAATTCATCTACCTACATCATCTTAGCTTATACTTCACCGTATAATCCTGATCATATTATATATGTTTGTTGTGTTCTTCACGCAAAAACTAATGAACAGACTTGAATGGACTTGAATAAAATTTGGCACAGAGACAGATTACAATCTTAAATATCACATAAGCCACTCTTTTTCCATGCAATATGTTGACGAAGCCGCCGGAAGAAACTAGTAAATTTTTTATTATCCTTAATGAACAGAGCGGGAGTGGGACGCGTGTCAGACTACACCATCACTCACCTGGCGCAGTGCGACGGCGAGCGCGGCGTCTGCCCCGACCAGCGGCTGGGCGGCAGCGACGACGTCGTGCTGGGTAACATCCCTCACTCTCCATTACTACTTCGACTGATACTTCAAAATAGGGTCGAGTAAAGGATCTTCCGGTCTAGTCACAAATCAGCATAGAGGAAAACAGTTAAGACTTGCGAAGAAAACGATCCATTTGTGGAAGTTATTCAAACTCGGCTGAAGAGGAACAAAGAAATAATATAGCTTAAATTTGACTGCATGGTCGCAAAATAATCTTTTATCGTTACGTTATTTTCACGTGGTTAATATGTATATTTTTTTAAGAATTTATTACACCAAGAGTGCTCAACCCAGGCCAATGAAGAGATATTAATTGACTCGGGCAAGTAACTTTATAGAATTTCTTTAAAAAATAAATTGAACAGCATACTGTTTATAATTTTCAATCTTTTAAATACTGTACCCACAATAGTGCTACGCTGTGCGAGTGTCGAGCCGTTAATTTTTTCTAAAATTAACCTGCGCAATGGGAAAATCATTTGTATGGTGTGGGGCCGTCAGCCATCCGATCGCGCTCCGTGAGAAGCTATCTCATTACCATTATAACGGTGTAATAAAATGCAATCTTACAGCTAAATAGTGATTTCTTCCAGATAACCTTTGGGAAGCTAACAGTTTATCGTTATGTTCCAGTATCGAGCGAGCAGAAGGACGGTGTGACGACCATCACGTACCGCCGCCCGCTGTCGGCCGCCGAGCCGAGCAAGGACCGCGAGGTGCTGACGTCACGCTCGCAATCCGTCATCGCTGCCTTCGGTCCGCTCAACTCGCGCTACGAGGCCAACGCGCACTCCTTCATGGACACCACCAGGACCGATGTGCAGCTTGACTTTGGTGCACAGGTATTGTAAGGCATCACTGCCGTCCATGAACGTTAGCAACACTAGGGAGCTAAGAAGTCATAATCCAGCTAGTTGCAAGAACAATTTGTTTCATCATCTTCTTATCCATATCCCAATTTTACTGTTCAGCAAAATATGTCTTTTTCTTCCATTTCATAACATTTTATTCTCGATTTTAATCTCACTCTGTTTTTTCAATTTCTATACAATTTTTTTTTGCAATAATTCATTCACCTTTTCCTTGGCTGTCCACGTGTCGTTACGTGTCTTACGTGTGAGGGTATCACTCTTCATGTCACATGCGCTTCTTCTCGCCTCTTCATACGTTCACATCGCGCTAATCATAACTTTAACAAACGGAAGATGCACTTCAAAGTCGTCACTCCCTCACACAATCAGTTACAGTTAATTACCCAACGAGTGACGTGTTTAGGTACACGTTTTGTGCGGGTGTGGTCAATCAGCTTAAGGTGCATACTTTATAGACTGTTAATGATGGCGAACTGATGGCATGTGCGATTAATGGCATGGGCAGCCATATTTTAGGTACGATCACCACAACAAGAAAAAGGGTGAAATAGATATGAGGTATACGAAAATGAAGTTAAAGTTATTTGAAACGTCCTTGGCATAATTAAAGTTTTATGGAAAAAAATGTACTTTAATATAAAAAGGTTTACTTTTTCTAGCCTATAAGAATGTTATAAATGTGTCCAGAACGACAACACGTGTGTGGGCCTGGCCGAGTTGGAGGCGGACGGCGTAGCGCCATGGTACCCACGAATCATCTCCGGCGTCACCACCATGACGGCCCGTATTGGGCCCGCCGGCGGCCGCCGCGGGTACACGCCTATCACTGGTCAGTAGCTGGTCAATACTGACCACGTTTACCTCTTAAAGGCCATTGACATTATGCCGGACTGGAAATTTGCTGCTACCGACGCTCGGACAATAGTGTTCACGTTACACTGGACTCGATATTTTTGCCACTAGCTAGTCCGGAAGTTCTGCTGGTTCTGTTTTCTCCTCATCATAGAAGAGACCAGCACACATCTCCGAATTCCTCAGAAAACGATTGTTTTAAAAACATAACGTGCGTATGATAATGCAATTACTATGCAGTCGTACTTATACCATACTAACGTATAGATTATTCAGACGAACATGTGTTACATCATAGAACTTATTCATCTAAGATACTAGTATGTAAGTCTTCAACGAAGATACTAGAATACGTTCATAGAGGTGTTTTTATTATTGTGTAACAAGGTATTTTTATTTTCAAGCAGACAATGATATAAATAATGGATTCCTGACCTACGGTAATTACTACCATTCATTTACCTGTTATTATTTCTTGTCGTGTTATATCTCATCATATTTTTTGTGATAAATCGTTTTTAGCATTTTCGTATAAAGCACCCAACAGAGGTGTGATAATGCCTTTATGTCACCGGAACACAGTGTACTATGTATGTGCCACAGACTATCGTATTTATAGCGAGCGTTTCCGTTGGTGGCGCGATCTGAGTTGCCACGCTACTGAGTTGATTTACCCGTTTTTGTAATACGAATGTATGTATCGAGAGTTTCATATTGAGTTTATTTTATTTTGCTTCTTTAACTTATCTCGAAATATACTCTGACAGAAATTATTATCTCTGGGCGTCAACTAAATAACATTGAATATAATGTTTGTATAGGTCATCCATCTTGGGGCATAGCGTGGTACATCAACGACCAACTGATCCCGGAAATATATGTGGAGAGAGGACAGACCTACACGTTCCTGGTCGAGGGAGGCGATGACCGAACTAATCCAGCCAAGTAACGAATAAATTTTACTCTTATTTTTCCTTTCCAAAGTTATCAGTACAACAACATCTTTATTGAATAAAATATCAAAATTTTGTATATCATAACCTCTGAGTAACATATTAAATATAGTACTAACAGTATAACGCCATTTGTTATTGACGGTTAGGTGATAACTTGAAAGTTATAATTATACTTGTAATTAGATTGATGATTATGTCAATTGATGATGACGATTTATGTCATTAAGGATATACATACATATATTGTCAATAATACGAAATCACGATAACGTATTTTATTTCAGATTCCATCCGTTCTACATAAGCGACTCGTCCGAAGGTGGCTTCGGTCAGAAGAAAGAAGAGGACCAGAGAAAACAGAGAGTGTTCGCTGGAGTGGCTTACGACAATGAGGGATACCCTTACCCCACTGCTGGTATGGAATATAATTATTTTAATGTCTTCTACACATTACAGA